>RJWM01003506.1:0-112738 GCA_004363535.1 Dasyprocta punctata | reverse complement strand
CTTGAAAAGAAATGAAATTGACAAATCTTTGTAAAACCAGCTAAGACAAAACCAGACTCAAATAAATAGAATCAGAAATGAATCAGAAATAGAGAACTGGAAGAAACTATTATGAACAATCATAATCCAATTTGTCAAATAACTTTGAAGAAAAGGACAAATTCCCAGACACGTGCATCATATCAAGATTGAATCATGAAGAAATAGAATATCTTATTCCTCCAGTAGTGAGTAAGGAACAATAAAAATTATCCCCTCAAAATGCCACTGACTCATGCCTCAAAAAAGAAATCAGAAAAAAAAGAGAAAAATACCTACAGATAAAATGGAAACACAATCTATTAAAACACATGAGATGCACTAAGTGTTGTGTAACTCTATAGCAGATTTCTGCCTATTATTTAGAGAAGAACAAATACTGTTTTTCTCAAACTCTTTCAAAGAATGAAAGGGGGAAATAATTTTAAATTCATTTTAGAAGGCCCAATTAACCTGATACCCAAACCAAACAAGTACACTAAAATTCGAAGGATGCAGTTTGTGTACATATTTGAAATAATACAAAATTCGAATTTTATCCACTCAGAATTTATTCATAGCCAAAATATTCCAAGTAGTTTCTAAGTTTATAATTTTTAAACAAGTATCACATTTTACCTGAGCTAAAATTGATTTTGAATTTTAATTTTGGATTTCCAGCTGTTCAGTTTTAGAATAACATTCAGAAGCTCTTCCAAGGCAATGTCTTCTATTTCTTTACTTCTTTCTAGGCAAATTGATCAGTGGTGTTTTGAGGATTGGCTGCGTGCCCAGTTTCCACAAATGCCATAGACTTCTGTGCACCAAGTTAATTAAAATTGACAGCTTGTTTTAGGCAGAAGAAACAGGCAGAATGCCGGATGGTTCTAAAGAGTGATTGAACAATTTAAGCAAACAGAATAACTTGCCTTCAAGCTAAAGAATAAAAATACTTTATTGTGTTCCCTTTGCTCAAATAAAAGGCTTTTAAAATGTTATTTTTAATTGAAAAGTGTGAAACACACACCTGAATCCAAGTGAAGCTGCTATATTAGTCATAGTAAAACAATAAAAGTATCGAAGATACTAGTTTTCATTACCTCTATGAATTAAACTTTCTAATGATCAATGTTTTAAGAGAAGATTTGCTTAGGTTACAAATACGTGCTAAATTTATTTTACTGTTTTCTATACCAAAAGTCTAATATAATGTATCTATATAAAATAAGAGAGAGAGAACACACTTCAAGAAAAAAAAAAACTTTTGTAAATATTTTAAAGCTAAATTTATTGAGACATCATGAGATTAATACAAGTTACCATATCTTTGGCCTCTAAAATTACAACAGGTGCTCAGATTAGTGGCCATTAGCTTCCAGACATTTACAAGTTCAGTGAACTGCTGTTTGGGTAACCTTGGTCATTGAGATAGTTGCACATATATTTTCAATTTCTTCTCTAAGGGCTGGTAGTATAGTGGGTTTCCTGTGATATATGACATCCTCCAGGGAATCGCATAGGAGGATAATATCATACAGGATATATACTGTTGAAAAAAATCATACTATTTTTTTTTCTGAAATGTGTACATTTTTGGTAGGAATCTCCATATATATGTTATAAATTAACATTTAACCCTAAAGGATAAAACAAGAAATGGAAGCTCAAAGAAATGACAAAATTTTTACTAAAAATTATATTTAAACATGAAATTGAGTTTTAAACACTAGATTTTGTAAATATTTATGAAAATTATCTAATTTTATTGCATTACAGAAAAATTACCAGGTTACATTTTTATTACATGAACTTAACATGGCTTAATGAGCTGAGGCTGGGCTCCATAGACACAGTGTAGTCACCTTCTAGGCAAGAAATAGAAGGCTGCTGACACACACCAAGAGCCAGATCAATGGCAGGAACACTAGTAATTATACTGTATGCAATGTAAACTATTGTTTTTAATTCTCATCATAACACAATGAAGTTAATATATTTTAGAGATTATTTAAACTGAGATACAGAGGTGATAAGAAACTTTTCAATGTCAAAAAGTCAGTAGGACACTTTGGAAGAATTTATGTTAATTTAATTAATAAGTTACATTGAATTTTCTGAGACCTTAAAGATTAAACTTAAAACCGTATCTCTCACTGCGCACTAAACTAAAATTGAAATGGATCTATGATTTAAATATTAAAACTGAAGCACTAAAGATGTTGGAAGATAAAATAGGTAGAACTCTTGAAGACGTAGATATGGACAAAGACTTTATTTATTTATTTATTTATTTATTTATTTGTGGCACCGGGGATCAAACTTACAACTTCGTGCCTGCCAGACGGGCGCTTAAGCCACTGAGCCAAACTCTCAGCCCTGGTTTTTTTGAGGCAGGGTCGCACTGTGTAGCTCAGGCCAGCCTTGCCCTCGCGTTGTAGCCCAAGCCGGCCTCGAACTCACAATGCTCCTCTTACCTCAGCCTCCCAAGTGCCGGGATTAAAGGCGTGCACCACCACTCCCGGCTGACAAAGACTTTATGAAAAAAAACCTGATCATACAGGAAATATTACAAAGAATCAACAACTGGGATCTGATCTTATTAAAAAGCTTTTGCACAGCTAAATAAAAATCACCAACAGAGTGAAAGGACGACACACAGAGTGGGAAAAGAGTTTGCAACTTATTCCTCAGACAAAGAGCTGATATCTGGAATATATAAAGAACTTTAAAATATCAGAGCCTCTGAATTTGAAGACCCAGTATAAAAGTACAGGGTCTTTAAATGAAAAGACACTTTGCAGAAAAAGTACAAATGGCAAACAAATAAATGAAAAAATATTCAACATCATTGGTCATTCAAGAGATGTAATTTAAAACAATACTGAGATCTTTCTCAATTCAGAAAGAATGGCTATTATAAAGAAATCAACCAATAGAAATGCTGGTAGGACTGTGGTGAAAAAAGAACTCTTTCCAAATGCTGGAGGGGCTATGGGGAAAAAGGAACCTACCTCCACTGTTGGTCGGAGTATACACTGGTACAACCACTGTGGAAATCAGTATGGAGATTCCTCAAAAAACTAGGATTAGAAATCCCATTCCACCAAGCTATTCCCCTTCTGGATATTTCTCTGGAAGAACTGAAAACATCATACCTCGGAGATGTATGTGCACTCAGGTTTACAGCAGCACAATTTGTAATAGCTAAATATTGGAAACAACCAAAATGCTCATTATCTGAGGAATGGATAAAAAAGATGTGGTCTTTTTATACAATGGCATATTACTCAGCTGTAAAAAAGGATAAACTCTAGGCTTTTATAGGTAAATGGAAGCAATTTGAGACCACACTCATAAGTGAAATAAATCAGACTCACTTGTGTAAACATCATATTGTCTCCTTAGTGTAAGAATCAGAAAGAGTAAATAAGATCCAAAATGTACAACAGATATTGTGAAATGGGAAGGAATTGTTTATAAAGAAAAATAAACTAGAATGGGTGAAAGGAGAAAGGACAATAGGGTAAAGGAAAAAATGCAAGTCAGTTATACTATCAACATGTCTTACTTCATTGTGCTAAATTCAATTGCAGAAATTTTTATGCCCATATCTTGTACTCTGGGCAACTACTTTAAAGTTATTAACATGTAATATATAACATGTAATGTTACTATTCTATTATTTTGTATTGAAGTTTTGTTTTACCTTTTTTTCCATAAAATAAAATAAAATAAAATAAGGAACTCTTCTTCACTGTTGGTGGGAGTGTACTCTGGAACAACCACTGTGGAAATCAGTATGGAGATTCCTCAAAAACTAGGACTGGAGATTCCATTTGACCCATTTATTCCCTTTCATGGTATCTTTTCAAAAGAATTAAAAGTATTATATCACAGCAACACATGCAGACCCATGTTCATAGCAGCACAGTTTGTAATAGCTACATTTTGGAAACAACTAAAATAGCTATTAACTAATGAATAGATAGAGATGTGTGCTTTTTAATACGCAGTGGAGTACTACTCTGTCATAAGAAGGATAAACTCGAGACATTAATATGTAAATGGATGCATTGTGAGATCATGCCCTTAAAATGAAATAAGTCGAACACACATAATTAAACATCACATTGTTTATTTGGTATGAGAAACCAAAAATGTAAATGAAGACCAAAATTTATAATAGACATTGAAAATGAAAAGAAAATCTTCAGATGAGAAGGGGAACAAGGGAGGAGAGAGGGGCAAACGAAGGGGAAAAAGGAGAATAGAAGGAAAAATGTTATTTTCTATTCTTTTAACTGTTACATGAAATGAATTCTTATTCAAAACACTTTCAGAATCCAATGATCTTGAATCAAAATTCATGAACTAATGCTAATATGTTTTTCTCAAATAAGGTTGCCCTCCACATGGATCTAATTTATGTTCATATCAATGCTTGATTTTCTGATCTACAAGATAAAAGTTAACTTGATGGCATTTACTATGAAAGGGATAGGAACTCAAAATACTATGGTGCCCAAAGAAATCATGCTATATATTTGCCTTGCATCAATGGAAGAAAACTATCATTTGAAAAATATGTCAAGAGTCTCAAAAAAATTTTTTTTGTAAATTTGCTTGTCTAACATAGCTCAGTATGGCATTACTGAATTTTTTCTTTATATTTTACAAATTATCATGCATAAAGAAGTTTTGGAGCTAAGTTGAATAGTAGAGTGTAAAGACTGATAGTTGGAAAAAGATTGATAGTTGAAAGTTGGTATTCCTTATCTTTTTACTCTTTTGTCATGATTGAGCTCACTGTACTTGGTTTACCTTTTCAATATTGAAACTGTTCTTGAAAACTATTGAAAATTCCTTAATGGAAAATTTCTTTATTTGCTTATTCTCCGAATACTTTTGAGTACTCTTTGATGTAAAGCATTACTAGGTAAAGTGTACTCATAATTTAATAATGATACTGATAAAAACTATGATAATCATGATGATCATGGGGCAAACTCTTCAGAATCACCACTGTAATTGAGTATAATTTTGTTTCATTTATTGCAGAAACAGAAACTTAATTCAATAAAATGTGCGAATTTCTCAGAAATGGGGAGTTAAGAACAAGTGCTATTGAGTTTGTGACAGTCTTTCATAAATAGATATAGGATAAATTAAGAAAATGGTGACCTAAATTGGACCTCTTAAAACATGAGGTCAATCTGGATACTTGATATCTTCATAGTTATCATTTACTGGTGGAAGAACAAAAGAAGGACCAGACTTATTACCAATAAAGGTAAGTCCATTGTCTGTTCTATTACAAAATAAACTTTGTTGTTTTTCTACATATTGAGACCATTGTCCCTGTGTTGTTCCTATCAGGTTAATAAAGTGTCTTTGTCTATATCTTGTTCTCTGTTTATCAGTTGAATTGTTCCCAATATAAATGAACATTTTTTTCTTACAACTGCAGAAGTCAAGACATTATATTACCAGAAATAAAGATGCATAGACCAATGTAAATGAATAGAGAACTTAGAAATTAAACGAACACATCCAAAATTTTGATAGGGTGAAAAAAGTATATATATGTGTGTGTATATATATATATATATATATATATATATATATATGAAAAGAAACCGTGGTCTAAAGCTCATATATAAGAAAATTAGCTCAGTAAGTATCACAGACATAAATCTGAAACATAAATTATAAGACCTTAGAAACAAAAATAAAAGATACTATTTGGAAGTTAGAGCTAGATGAAGCCTTTTTAAACCTGACATTCAAAACAATATCAATAAAATTAAGAAATTGTTAACATGAACCTCACCAATATTGAAAACTTTTTTCAATGAAAGTTTATATGAAAAACATGAAAAGAGGATAAATTGACCTGCAGAAAATACGTTCAAGCCATAAATCTGTCAAAAGACCAATGTCAAATATATAAATAACTATCAAAAGGTAACAGTAAAAATTGTAATTATTCAATTAGAAAATGACAAGATACAGAAACATTATATTAAGAAAGATATACAAGTGGAAAATACACACAATTAAATTTATTTAATGTCATTAGCTATTAGAGAAATATAAATTAAAATCACTCTGAAATACCTCTACATACTTCTTAGAAAGGCTAAAACAAAATGACAACAAGTACTAAAAATTTGTGGAAGTGCCAGGCCACTCATAAAGAACTGGTGCAAATATAAAAAGTTATAGGCATTCTGGAAACCAGTCAGGTAGTTATTTTTAAAGTTAAACATACAATAATCATACTATGAGCGTTCATATTTATCTCAAAGAAATGAAAAGTCAATTATATACATGGGGAAAACTGTATATAAATGCTTAAAATAGCTTCATTTAATAGTCAAAGAAAAGAAGGAACACAAATGTTCCTTAATGGAAAAATAATTTGATGTTGTTATCGTCATACCATGTAATACTGAGCAGCCACAGTATAGAATAAGCAATTGATATAGTCAGGAATTTAAGAGAAAGGAAGCCTATTCAGTGAAAAAATAAGATCTTAAAATATTACATATTGTGGAATCCCATGTTTGTAACATTCTTGAAGTAACAGTATTGGACACAGAGTTTAGATGAGTGGTTAGATGAGGTTTTGAATGTTAAGTTGGTAGATACAGCTATGAAGTTAAGTGTAAAGAAACGTGTGGTTGTATACCTTCATTGTGGTAGTGACCACAGAAATCTGTATGTGTAATAACATTGTATAAATAACTATAGATACATACATGTGAATGTAAAAAACTAAAATCTGAAAGAGTTCGGTGACTATAAATTTCCTGATTTGATATTTACTATAGTTATCCAAGACGCTATCACTGGGTAACAGTGGTTGAATGAAATGTACATGGAATCTCTCAGTTTTATTTTTTATTCTTTTGCTTATGTGTTTTATAGTGGTTGCAAATTTTGGGGGCCAACTTAAATTTATAATTAAGTTCAAGTGAAAAATAATATTTATCTCCTGCTAGTTTAATATATTTTATTAGCTACAAATTGCTTTCATGAAAATGTTTAATCTGCGTAAGCTTTTTCATAAGGTCCTTGAAGGGTATGAAATTTCTTATTTTGGCAATATTTTAACTCACCCTGTAGCACTCAGGCGATCACAAAACAACAGAACTTTCTTTGAATATATGATTCATTTTTATACTGGTCAAACTTTTTGCTGGGATGAATTACCCAACTTACATAATTTAATTGAGAAGAGCTTTGATTTGTCTCAGCGTTTCACCGGTTTCAGTCTGTGGTTTGTCAGCTTTGAGATAACGCTGGAAGGCAGGATTGATCACCTGGTGATGGCCAGGAAGCAGAATACAGGAGAAAATACCAACAAGAGATTTACCTTCTACAAGCGCATGCTTGGGGATTTAGCCCAACTGGGCCCTCCCTCCTAACAGCACCCAGCAATGAATATCAGTGAATTAATCTACTAATGGGTATAAAGCCTCATGATCCAGTCACCTCTTCAGGAGTCTCTGAATCCATCAAGTTGACAATTAAGCTTAACTTTCCCAAACCTTAACTCTAGGTCTAATTCTCAATTGTCCCATCCTTCTCAATTTGTAATGTCTTACCATTTTCATTCTTACCCTTCATACCTCCATTTAGTCATCATTTATTCCATAAATAATATCTGGACCTAATAAACTGTATTAAATAAAATTCTTTACATATGCTCTTAGCCACATTGAAACTACACCTCTTTTGTTGGCAGAATGAGAGGTCCCTGCTGCTTAACTTCATAATTTTTGCTATAAGCACAGTCTACTATCAGTGTGGATTCTGTGAATGCCAGCTTCTTCCACTCCCACACTTTCTGCAGTAGGGTGCAAGTCCAGTGTCCTAGGTTCAAATAATCAGAGAAATTTTCTTAGTGTCCTCATTACTTTTCTCATTGCTTGGACAAAATCCCAACACCCAAAGTTAAAAGAGGAAAGGTCTATTTTAGCTCACAATTTATGTAGGTTTCAGTGCATAGCTGACTGGCTCCAAGACAGAACAGCATGGCAAAGGCCATGACAGAAGAGAAACAAACTATGGCAGGGCAGGCAGAAGGCAATAAGAAGAGGAACAGGAGGATCAGCAAGCAGTGAGCTTTCCTTTCCATTTTCTCATACTCAGGCTACAAGCCTTTTGTACTATGTCAGGTATTCTGTCTCAGCAATGAGAAAAGGAACTAAGACAGACAGTAAATTAACTGCTAATGACACAAAAATGGCTAACACACACTCGGATCTCACAAATGTCAACCAAGTCACTAAAGCTATAAAGATAACAACTCCCTTTTTTTTTGTAGCCTATCTAATCTAAAATATTGGATACTGTTTTGTAACTTCAAATACAAATTTGTCCCTTTTCTGGTACTTATTTAGATTATCAAATATTATTTGATAAACTTATTTTCAGATTAAAATTGTCAGCAGACAGTACCTACAATGATGAAATGCATTGCATAGTATAATAATTTATATTTTTCTCTATATCCTAACAATACTATAAAATTCTATATTATAAGGACTTGTGTGTACTACTATATATGGCACAATTTCAGAAATTTGACAAACACTCAGCAAATACCAAGACAACATGAGCAAATGAATTTTTATATACAACACTTTCATATCTGCTAACTGTTACTATGTTCTTTAAGGAAGACTCAAATGTGAATACCATTCTAGTTTTTTAACTTGACTTTGTCCCTCTACATATAACAAATTCTTCTACATGCCTTATAAACTAAATATTAATTTATTTTCTTTTTTCTCGATAGTACACTCATTACCCATTTGAATAAATGATCATTTCCCATGATAGCTATAGTTTGGTCTTTAATATGTCTCCAATTCATAATTTATGTAGTGTTAAGTTAAAGCTGAGCTTTGATCCTACCATTTCTCATACTTAAAAGTGTATCATTAGTTTCTATTGCTATAGGATACAGTCTGTACTTTGAAACAATATTCATTCTTTGTATATTTTGATTCCTATATTTCCAAAATAAATTTTGTGACTTTTCATACACAAACAAGCATTTGTGTCAAAATGGAATTTGACAATGGACTTCCACTTTCTGTATATTCTATTCTTTCATGTTTTAATGATTTTTACAACTATTTTCCCTGTGTTAAATACTATTTTTATGTGCATTTTAAAAACAATTCAATTTTCGTGCTCAATTATCATTGTTTCTTAAATGCTATATTTAACACTACTGAACAACATGTCATGATACTTTCTTATCAATATTTTAATGCAAATTTTGGCTAAGTGTTTTGGTCAAGTGATAGGTAAATGATTATTTCTAAATATGAAAAAAATCAATGAATAAAGAAAACAGAACAATATATTATTGAGGACAATGTATTTTATCTATACAACATTTGTTACATGCATGACACTTTTCAAATCTTCTGAAATATCAGTTCATGACTTAAAATATTATTCCAAAAATATTGCTTGCAAAATACCATTTTATTTAAAGTAAAAATATTCTGAAATACCTTTTCATTTTATTGGCATCTATTAGGCATCAGTAACATTTAAACTTTAATATTTATCCTTTTAGATGATAATAATTACTTTCTGGGTCATATCTTGCACTAAATCTAGTTTTAACAGTTCATGTGGAAACACTTTTCCATTAGTCTTGCTCATTCAAAATTAATCAAGTAAATAAGAAATTTTAGGTAAGGTTTCTCTCAACTGATACAAAGAATATGGTGTGTGACAAACATATATTATGAAGCTTTACAGAACATCTTTGAGAAAAAAAGAAAAAAACACTTTCCTCATGCTAATAAATGGAAATAAAATACCTCTTAGGAACGAGGATAACTTTACGGTTAACTTTTGAATTAATTATTTAGCAGTATCTATCCACAGGACATTCAATGGAAATGTGACTGAAGCCCACCTGTAGTCCATTTGGATACACAATGTAACATCAATAATCATATAGGGCCAGACATGAAAGGGAACTCAGAGAATATTTAGTCCAGCATTTTTACTTTATAGATTAAGAAAGTATAGTCTGCAAAAGATAAATTTTATGACAGAGATTAGAAAACTGATTAATAATGTTGTACAATGTGACAGTTAGCCTAGAGTGTCAGTTGGACTGATTTTGGATCTGCCCTGAGATTGGTGGAGGTCACTTTTCATGTTTTGGGATGGGTCATGGATGCATGATTTGAGTATTGGTTGTAGTCCCTGGGCTGTGTCCTGACTGGTCCTGTTCTCCTACTCTGCTGACCAGATGCTATTAACTGAGTATCTTTGCCCTGAATATCTTTTGACTATGATGCCCATGCCTTGGAGCCCACCATCATAGACCAAATCCTCCATGAGCTAAATTAAACCTGTGTTCCTTTAAATTATGGATGTTGGTTATTGTGTTCCAGCAATGGGAAACCTGACCAGTGTACAGAAACTCTATCTGTTGTTCTGTGGCTCCTACACTAGACTTTTTTCTACAACTACATGATTCTTCTATGGGAATACTACCATGTAATGAAAATAAAGTAACTTACCAGGTTTTTTAAATTTATTTTCCAGTAGAGATTTATAGGAGAACTTTAAGTGGTCTTTTCTTAAATTCCATTTCATGTTCTTCAAAGTCATTTCACCAAAAGCTGTATTATTTTTAAATAACAACATAAAATTTGAAATAGTTATTCATTATCTTTCACACTTTGTAATGTATACTATTGTTGAATATAAGGGTTTGCATTTAAAAATAATGATAATTTATTTTTTAACTTGTTTCTGTTTCTCCAATTTCTGGCTTTCAGATTATGTGACTGAAACAATGTTTGACAAACCTTTCTGTGAAGCATAGAAACTTCAGACTTTACTGCCACCCATGTGGCTGCCTATACCCTGGAGTGACACATTCTTACCTACGAGGCTTGTTGACAATCAGTGGACTGAGGTAAAAGACACCGGTATACACTGTGTCCCAGAAAATTTTAAGCTGACAAGTAGAGCTGTTGTTTCCTTTGGCAAAATATCCTCTGTGTTCTCTTCAGAGGAATAAACATCTCCTATTTTAAACTTTTTAAAACTAGCCATATGTCTAAACCGAAATAAAGATTTAAGATATAGAAGAATGAAAGAGTTCCATTTACAGTTAAAAATAACAAATGGAATTTACTGCCCTCTTTTGCAATTGTCCCTAGAAAAATAGCATCAGATTTTTTTCTTACTTGGTTTGCATAAAGAAATTTGCAGGTACAATGTCCCCTTCTCACACCAATGAAGATGTAGCATTTTTTTTGACAAATCAGACAAGCATATTTGGAATTAATTCTAACATTTAGAAAGAAAACATTCCTCAAGAAATATGATATTGGCTTTTTATGCTGCTTCCTACCATTGCTGTTTTATCTATGACAGTAAAAAAAATTATTTCAGGCATACATTACTTGAGCCCTTATCACAGGGAGGGTAGTAATAAATTAGGAATAACATTTGATTTTACCTAACCACCATATCCTCCTAGGTTCCATTCAGTGAAGGAAAAAAAAATTCATATTTGTCTCAGCTGCTGGTTTTTCTGTTACGTTATAAAAAACTTAGTAAAGGTTACTGATATTTTATCTAGTGTCACTGGTATGCAAAAATTGTCTACTCTTCACATTCTTATAGCAACACATTTTATTGTATCATACTTCTCATTCTATGCAATATGCCAGGAAACCTTCATGACATTACAATAAAGCCATTTGTGCATAGACTGGGGCTTATCTATAAAGAATGAAGTCAGTCTGCCATCTCAAAAGCACATTCAGTTGTTCATCGCATCACTGTCATCTCAATGACTGCCTACACCAAGTGCTGTGTATTTTTGTCGGTGTCTCCATCAGTGACTCTCAGCTCAAACACAACCATGTCCTTCCTGCTGCTTTGCTGCAAGGGAGTCATCTTCCCTGCTAAGTTCTGCCAGTTCCTTGCAGGCTTTTTGATAGTTTCCTACAGAGTTGTGAGAAATACCAGTTCTCAGAGATCAGGTGGCACAGTTTTTTTCTTTAAATACTTAGCTTTCCCTGGTTAAAAAATAAATCAAATCTGGATTTCCATCCACATCCATGAATCTGATAACCTTTGTACTGAAACAATAAAACTTGTATTTATAGGTCACAAGGTCTTAACTTTTAATTATTGGAACTTGATATTACTTCCACAGTCTGTTTTTTTATTGTTGTTTTCTGTTATTTGTTTTCACCTGGATAAAAGTATGATTTAACATAAAGGAGTTTGAAATGGTGGATATAACTGGATACTATTTATGTAATGTGCGATCATTTTGAAGATACGTATAACTAGTCTGTTTAAATGTTTAGCATGCCTTGTTCCTAGATCTGAAAATTTAAATTACAATACCAGGATATCAATAATAAAAATTTAGCTGGGTGTGGTGGCACACATCTGTAATCCCAGCATTTGGGAGGCTGAGGCAGGAGGATTGCTATAAGTTTGAGGCCAGCTTGGGCTACACAGTGAGACCCTGCCTCAAAATAAATTAATTAAATAAAGAAAATTTGAACTAGTAGTTACCTTGTTTTAAATAATTATCCTGTCACTTAAGTCATGATAAATAAAAAATCTTTTCATAATCAAGGATTTTCAACAAGATTTTCAGGGTTGGATTCCAACACTATTGACTCCTCAGGAGTCCAACATTGTTGACTCTAGGATTTTCAAAAGATTGGGTTCCAACCTTGTTGATTCTAATTTTACATTGTCAAGTTATACACTGTAAAGTATACAGCATAATGGGTTTGCAGTTTTTCCTTCAAAAATCCTATTCTAGAAAAAGTTTGGCCTGCCTACATATTACTATCCTAAATATACCTTTTAACTTATTACATTTACTTTTTCTATATATTATTGACTAATGACAAGTGTATAGAATTAGCACTAGAATATCAGAACAATGTAGGTATAAAATGACTTCAGATTTTAATTTTTAAAATTTGGGGAAAAATGAATCAACAGAAGACAGATAAATGTCACTGTCCAATCATCTCTATAAGTCATATATCAAACCACTCCCACATTAAGATATTGAGCTGCCACACAAATTAGCTAAACTGCTTCTTTGACACATCCCTTCTTTTAACATTTCCTTAAATCACTGACTTCAAAACAGCTTAGCACATGGCAATTTGCTCTTAAAATAAAAAATAATATATTTCATCATTGCTTTGTTGTTATATTAAATAAAATGTTTCATGAGAAGACAGCTTGCATAATTCCCAACATACAAGAACCTACTCTACATTAGTTGACCTAGAATAACATTAATTAAAAACACGGCCTAAGGCAATTAAAAGATTTGCACACAATGTAAATCAAAATCTTACTGGAACACTACTAGTTGATCAAAAAATAAATAAAGATAAGAGACAAAAAAATTTGATACAATACAGAGATTCTTGGATGGTACATATTCTTGTAGCTAATTCTGATAAATCAGAATATTATAAAATACTGTATTTATGTCTCAAGTTTTTATTATATTGCATTACAGACAATGGGTGCCAAATTTCTAAGGTAACAAATATTTTGACAGCAGGTTAATTTCAAAAAATGTCCTGTACTCCTAACTGCAAGTAGGATTGTCAATCAACTTCACATTAAGGAATTATGCTATAGTTCTGGCAAATATAGAGGAAACCAAAATAAGTTTATCGGTTTTACTTATTGTGTATTCTTAGAGTAAGGAGGTTAAGAAAAATGAGGGGAAATATAATAAATAATAAATAAAATAATGGCCTCAATATAGAAAAAATAGTTTTATAATCTTTTTCATCTAGCTACCTGACAATAAAGAGTATTTTTGCAAAAAGAGTGAAGAAGATAATCCAAATGCTTTCCAGAGGAGAGGATCTTTTTCTAATGGTATAGTTCTGCTGATCAGGTGTTCACCAGAGTTAATTCAAAGATCTCACTTGATTAGAGCATAGAAAATAAAATGTTCTTTTATCTTTTCAGATTTAGAGTGTGATTTTAGAGAAATGGTGATATTTGAGCTGGATTTAAATTTCAAATGATAATGAAAGGGGAACTTCTGTGAAAACTAGAGGACTTACTATATTTGGGGAGAAATCACTGGTGATATTCTGGGGGAACAGTCTAATATATACATTCAAAAAACAAGGTTGAAAAACAGTTTGGTTGCAAATAATCATGAACCATAAAAATCATTTAACAACTTTAGAGAGTAGTGAATGACAATAGGTCTACACTGTGCAAATACGTTTTTGCCATGTTTAAGAAAGATTAGGGAAGAGAGACAAAATTTAGAGAAAACATCTAAGATTATATTGAATTAAATAGGATACAAAATGGTAATGAATGGCAGTTGAAGATGTAATTAGGACAGAAAGTCAATTTGGGAAATTATGTTTCTTTCTAATTGATTAAAGTCCAAGAATTGCTAATTAACTTAGAAGGAGAAAATACAGAAAACTAAAGTGACAGAGAAATCTCTAATGTGTGGTTTTAAAAAAACATAAGTGATAACATTAATGAAATAACATTAATGAAATTAGTAGTAATAATGACCTTGCTCACAGTGTTCGGCTGGTGCCCCGCATCCTACTCTGTACTACCAGGTCCTTTGTCTGTCAAAACACATGAAATCTTCACGGTTATTATTGACAACTGAGCATGAAAGAGACTGTTCCGCACGCTGGAGATCAAGCAATGCCAGCTGAGGGCCAGAGCCCACGGCAGCGTCCCGTGTAGGTCCCTATCAGGGGGCCAAGAGATCCACGATGGAAGACCGAAGGGTTGGTGCCAGAAAGTCCAAGAACTGGAGGGTCTACGCCGCCAGGCTGAAAGGCGGATGCTGGAAACCTAAGAACCCATGCAGAGAACCAGAAGCGGATGCCCAAGAGCAGGTGAAGACAGAGCCCCCAGCCAAGGCTGTACCAGTGGGGACGAGAACCAGAGCTCCTCCCAGGAAAACAAGGGCATTCCTCGGCGAAGACTGGAGCTTGGAGGAAGAGAACAGCCAAAGCTTTTCCGAGGTAAGCGGACATAAAATTCTCACACCCGTTTTCTTTTTATACCATTCCCAGAACCGTGCCAACTCAATACAGCTGGGCGTTCCAGGTCAAGCTGCTCATTAATTAAACACCACACACTCCATCATCAGCGGTCGTTGGTATTGGGGCATAGGAGTGGGTATGGTCTAGGAGGATTTTTGTGTGAAGGATGAGGCACAGAGCAACCATGTCATCCTGACCCCGAAGTCAGACTTCTTGGCACGACATCATCACCAACTGGGACAATATAGAGAAAATTTGACACCACACTTTTTATGATAAGCTTTGCATGGCCCCTGAGAAGCATGCCATGTGCTGTCAACCAAGACCCTTTCAACCCTGAGTGCAATAGAGAAAACAGGATTCACAGCATGTTTGAGACCTTGGACATACACAGTAGCCATGTAAAGGGCCAATCCAGTATGTGCTGCCCCTCTGTGCCTCTGGGCTCACCATGGGCACTGTCATGGATTTTGACAATGGAGTCACCTACACAGATCCAACCCACAAGGGCTAAGCCCTTGTCATACCATCTTGACTCTGTACCTACCTGTCTCAGACCTGACACAACAGCTTCATCTGCACAGCAGAAAAGGAATCAGAAGTTGTTTTATCTCATGCTGGATTTTGAGCAAAGGCACTGCTGAATCTTTCTCCTCCCTGGATAATAGGCGCAAGCTTCCTGTTAACCAGAGAATCAATATTGCCAATGAGCATTTCAGTTCCAATATACGCAGGTGCTGTTTTAGCCATCCTTCCTGGATATGCAGGAAGGTATAAGCATTTATGAGACCACCTTCAACTCCATCATGAAATGTGACGCAGACATTTTCAAGGACCTGTACACTAACATGATGCTGTCCAGCAGTAGCGCCATGAACCCAGGCATTCGTGGTAGGATGCAGAAAGAGAACATTACTCTGATGCCCAGCACCATGAAAATCAAGACTCTTGTTTCTGCTAAGTGCAAGTATTCAGCTTGGATCTGTGGCTCCTTGACCTTGCTCACTAACTTCAGTAAATGTAGATCAGCAAAGAAGAGCAGGAGGAGTCAGGCCTCCGAGTTGCCTGCTCCAGGTGCTTCTAAGGACTGATCAGCTGTGCATCTGCTGCATGAGTTGACTCACAAGTATAGGTTTGCCCTTGAGTTTGATAGAGAAGTCTTTTCTGACTCTTGAGGTTCTCTCTGGTTTCATTTTGTATTTACTTTCTCTTGTTTTGGGGGTTACTATGAATATAACCTGCTGCACATCTGAGTCAAAGTTCTGCATTCACATTTATTAGTCATGGTGATACTGAAAAAAAATTATTTTACTTTACTAAGTTCATTTTCTTTTTTTTTACTTACCTCATTATATTGTTATGAAAGTGATAGTTGAACTACTTAAAATGTTGATTGACGTGTTCAGCATACATTGCATCCATTATATTTAACAGTAGGTGCCTTCAGTGTCGCTAGGACATTACAGTGCTAAGGTAACCTTTCAAGCAACAACTAGACCAGTCTATAGGAAAACCCACTGCTTATTTATGACAGCCACACTTCTTTTCACTTGATTTGGCTAGCTCAGGTTCTGCTCAGAGACTTCCTTTATTCAAAAAAAAGGAGGAAGGTATCGCTTTTTGAAAACAAAATGATCGAGTGATTTATAAATATACATGTATAGACATATGCATTATAGTCATTTTTGTATATAAAGATAAACAAGTTTTAAATATACCTACATAAAAGTAGTGATAATTGCAATAAAATTTAACATTCACATGGAAATTTTTGTCATTTTCAAATATGATAATTACAAAATCTCTGCCTTTCAAATACCTTATATTCTACAATAAGTGTCAAGCACTTAAGCAATATTATCATTATTTAATGGCTAGAAGTATTACAGAAGAATAGGACAAAAATTAGACTATCCACATAGATAAAATGACTAAGTGCAGAATTTCCCTCAAGATTCTAAAAGTGTAATTTTTTTCATTGAAAAATATGTATTTAGTTTGGCATTATGGGATCTCACTATTTTATTTGTACATTTGTGAGCACACTCACTGATGTCAAATGTTACAAGGTCAGAGGAAAGTTTAATTAGAATTTATTATCTTTTCATTTTGCTTAGAGAAAGATACAAAAACATGGGGAAAATCTATTTAAGACAGGTATTAATGATTAGAAGAAGAAAAAAAGTAGTTCTAGAGCATAAAACTTGATTTCAACAGAATCCATTCACAAGCCTCAGAGTAACACTAACTCCATTACAGGCCAAGTGTAAATAAATGATCAAGCTTAACAGAAGTGCTTAAAGAGCTTTAAGTCAGGAAGAGTTTGAAAGTGAGAAGATTATTAAGGTTAACTGCTGTGAGATAAGGAGGTGAGGAACCTTGACAGCAACAAGATAGTTATCACTGCTTTAAGGTGAAAATCATTACTTCAGGGGGGGAATTTAATTTGTTCCTAAATAAAAGAAGATTGATTTTCCTTTTCATTTCATAGGCTTTATTTTTCCTATTGAAATTCGAAGCTAGGGCCTGAGGGTGGTAGGAAGTAAAAGTACTGAGGCCTTGAAAAAGTCTTGTTAAGAAAAATTCATAAGTATGTGTTTGTTGTTGTGACCATAAAGGTTTGAAAATAAAAGTCCCCGAACAATCTGCAACCTACTTTCATTTAATTTACATTGTCATTATGTTTGCAGCATTAGAAAATTTCATAATGAAGAAAATTAGAAGTGAGATAAGCCCAAGAAATTGAAAATGTTTGTATACAGGTTTACGTGATGTTAGTTATTTTACTAAAGTAAGTAATTATTGATAATAACAAAATACTAATACAATCTGCAGGTGTGTTTGACAAAATCTGTCTCTGAAAGAAATTAGGTGATTTTGAAGGTGAGAGTCAGGATTCAAAAAGCTCTTTCCTAATTAAGTGGGAACAATTCTCAGGTGCCTTTCGTAGAATCTAATCTTCAAAGTGTAATGAAACTGAATTGAGAGAAAAACTTACACAGGAAAACATAAATACGGTACATAAATATTGAGTCAGCAAAGTTTTAGTGTAGTTTATTTTCTCTTCTAGTTTTAATAGTTACTATTGTAGAAGGTTCAAGTAGACTTTTTCACTTATTACATTTTATAATAAAATATTGTATCTTTCACAGTGGTCTATGATTAGCTAGACTTTATATTAGGCATTAAATATAAGTATGAGCTAAACATATTTTGTATTTTCAAGAAATTTAGTTTTCAAAGTTGTCAAAATAATGAATGACTTACTATAGAATGAGTATCATAGTACAGTATTTTGCTGTGGGTCATCCTTTAAAATAAATGTAAAACTAGTAAATTTTTTCTATTCGTGTGTTTACTTTTACCAAGACTTTCAAAAAGTTTAATAATGTTGTAATAACAAAAAAAACAAGCTCAATTAATGTCGGTGATTAAATAAACTCCTCAATAGTGTAAATATTACACATGGTAATGTCAAAAAACCTTTGATCTTTTTAAAATTGAATTATCAGTTGTTAATACTACTATATTATATTGTTTACATTATTCTGTGGGCAACCACTTAGGAACATGTAAGGGCACCTGGGAATGTGACTTTGCGTGTCTAGCACAGGCACACAGTGGGATACAGTTATGTAACCATGGCTTAACACAGATAAACATGCATGTGCACTCTGTAAGAATGTAAACATTAGTTAAAAGCCTACATAAGAATTACACAATGAAGAAACAGGTGGCTCTTGTACTCTTGCTCTCTGCTCTGCTCCATGCTACCTGCTGTTGTTGCTGATGTTTTCTATACATGCCTTCTTTAACCTCAGGACCTCACCTGCAAATTTTTCCCTTGGGTCCCTCTGGGCTGGTCCATAGTTGGTATATCAACGGGACATTGAAATGAGTGGTCCCATGGAGCCTGTTGAAACAGCACCTGAAGTCAAGGGAGAGCTCTGGGGAAATGGCTGATAAATAACCCCGGCCTTGCCATGGCTACCGGGAGCCACCTCCTTGGCATCTTGAAAAGCCTGGGAGGACTGGGAAACAGTCCGTTTGGAGCCTGGTGGTGTCTTGCAAGCCTCGTAAGTGATTGGCAGAAAAATTCCTCCCCCTCACTATGAAGTTACTGGGCCAGTGGCTTAACTGTTTTTCATTATCTTTTGCTGTGTAAATCAAGAGGCAATGGCCTTGTCTGGCAAGTAGACTAACTGCAGCCAATAGATGAGAACCTTGAACAATGACTGGCTGCTGTGGAGCTCATGTTGTGAGGTGTGGGAAGCACTGCCTCTCCAGAAATGTCTCCAGATGTGTAGTCCTCATGTCTGAGAAACCTCATGGGAAAATTTCCTGGTTTTGCATGGTAGGCTGGCTATTCATCAAAAAGTGGAGGTAACAGAACCCCTAGCCCAGGAAAGAGGACTGGGAGGCCACCTGCCTCTACCCTGCACCCAATGTATACAACCTATATAGCCACGGATCTATGGGAGCTGGCAAAACAACTAAACAAGAAAGTAGGTGAAATAGTATCTGAGTGGCTTCTATGACTGTGGGATGATGGGGCTCACAACATACAGTTAAGGCCACAGGAAATATCCCACATAGCCAGCATAGCTAGCGCTCCCTCTATGAGACAGGTTCCACAGAATGTGCAGATGATGACCCCGGAAGTAGGTAACCAAACTGTCATAAATTGATAGCAGCAGCTCACCTGGTTTGGGAGACTCCAGGTGACCTGCCAGAGCAAGTCACTATCTAACTTGATAACGGTGCTACATGAAATGGGTGACAGATGATGTTTGACCTGCAGTACTATAGACCAGATGAGGAGCTGCTGACAGCACACATGAAGGACATAGTCCTGGTGAGCAGGGCCACTGGCACATTCAGGTCCGTGGCAACTCTCTTAGCCCCCTTTATATATAATCCAATCCATGGTGCTCTGGATGCCTCGGCCAGACTGGGAGACTTGGAAGTGAAGTGCCAAAGTAAGGGGAGATCCACAAAGACTATACTGGCAAAGAAGAAAAAGAAGGGGGAGCCCAGGCAAGCAGGTTGTTCTCCCAAGATCAGGCTGTGGGGTCCACTTAAGGTCAGTCAGTGACAGACCTGGACAGACCTGCTGACTGCTGGCCTAACCACACATCAGTTAGATGGGCAGCCTTTGATTGTGTTGCTGACTCTGTGGAGGCCGTCATGCCCTGAGCAGCAATACCGGCTGATGGGCCAGGGCCAGAAGGCCAAAGCAGCACTGGTGAAACAGGAAGAAGTCACACTGGCTTCCTTTTATCTCAACTAGGAGACAGGCCAAGGCACCTGGGTCTTGGGATTCCCAGGGGACTGGAAGCCACATGTGGAATTATGTATTTACTATTATCTATTATCTATATAAGGTACCTCAAAAATGTACAGCATGTATTGAGCATGTGCTGAGTCAATGGTAATACATTAACCCAGACCATTTTACAAGAACTACTGCATGTACAGAAGGATACAGAGGTCACTACATTGCAGTCCTAAGGCCCAGGTGACTTTGAGTATCTGGCCCTTGCCCCCACATCTGTATGATGTCTATTTTGCCCTGGTTGCTGAATACATACTGTAGGTGTACATACTGAATGGTGCTCAGCTCAGCACCACATGGAAAATTCCAGTTGTGAATTTGCATGGTAAAAACCAGAATCTGAGGCCATCCACATTGCACACCACTGACTCTCGCATAGGACATGTGGGTTGTGCGTGTGAAGCAGCACACACTACCTGGAGGCCATAGGGAGATAAGACAATTTTGAAACTGGAAACAGCAAGAGTAATATGCTCTGCTTAGAGCTCTTCAGTATGGCCCATGCAAAAGCCAGACGGATCATGGCGAATGGCATTAATCTCACCCTGACACTGGCAGTCAGGACCAATTTGTCTTCATCCAGGAAGACAGACAATGGACCTTTCAAATGTTTCCACAAGGCTATATGCATATCCAAACTTCATGCTATGGCCCAGTGGCCCAGGACCTGGCCACCTGGACAAAGCCACACTCTTGTCACTGCTTTGTATTGATGATATGTTAACCTCTGGTTGCCTTGTAGATTTAAAGGCTGCCATGCACAATCTGAAGGAAGCTGGAGTGGGCCATAGACAAAGACAAGGTCCAGAGAACTGACTTGTTTGTCAAATTCTTGGGTGTTATATAGCTGGAGAAGACCAGAGCCAGAACAGCATGCCGACTACAGGGGTATGTGGGCTTGCTAGATTTTTGTCAGACATACCACAACTAGCTACCCAGCTGTGCCTTTTATATTTCATGACAAAATGGGCACAGTATGGGGCTGGACAGACACAATAGAAGATGCTTTTCAGGACTCAAAGAGGGCTGTTGTATAGGTGCAAGCCCTGCAAGTCAGTGATCCTAACCTGCCATTTATCCTAATTGTCAGTGTGAATGATACTGGCTTTGGCTGGGACCTATGGCAAAAATGGGGGGAGCAGAAGCACCCTGTTGGGCTTTGGTCGCAGTTGTGGAAGGGACCCAAGATCTGGTTTTCTCTGATTGAGAAATAGCAGTGCTATACACTGCTCTGCATGCCTGTGGGGAATCACAGGACTGAGAGAGGGCTGGGTACAGATGTGGATGACCTGTCCAAGGAGTGGAGTGGAATAGCCCCCCACTGTCACACATTGGGGGACATAGTTCCAACAGCAGTCCTCTTTCTTGGCTGGCCAGTTGGCAGTTGAATTGGCAGCGATTTGGGGACTTATGATATACATGGCCCAGGAACCCATCTGGAAGGACAGTCTATAGGACATAACCCCTAATCCCTGTACAAAAAGGAAAGAGGGGCCTCTGTCTGATGCCAGATATACTGATGGGTCTAGCCATGACCTAACCCACAATGGACATCAATTGCTATCCAGCCCAGTACAGAAGTATGCTGGTTTGGAACCGGAACAGGAAGGTCAAGCCAATCTTCAGAGTTGTGAACAGTGTGGTTGCTTCTGAAGCATGAAGAAGGTCTATGTGTGTACACAGACATCTGGGCCATCTTTAGGGGGCTGAAACTCTAGCTACCAGCTGGGAAAGCTGAGGAATAAGAAATAGGACACCATCCTTTGTAGGATAATGACTTACGGTGAGATGTACAGGTACATGACTGAAAAACTGACCATGTAGGTATCTGGTTCAGAGCCCACGCCCCTCCTCTCACTGAGAAATGACTTACCAGATGCCTTGACCAGGCACTGCAATGGTTGACCACTAGGAACAGTGTCTGACTAAAAACGTTGACTGCTGATGCTGCTAAGAATAGAATAAGACCAGGGGCAACAACCATAGCTATCCCTCCAGGTTGAAGCCCTTGCTCAACACATGCCCAAATCTTGAATGTTACATACCAGACTTTGATGTTGCTTATGGATGAAACTGTTCAAATGAAAAATTGGTTTTGCAAAACCACATGGTTCTTGATTTGTTAACTACAGTTACTTGTGCCCCATTACATATAGAATGCTACATTTACATACCCCTGACCTTTGAGGGGGTAGAATATGGGAAACTGCTCAGTTTGCTTCAAAGCTCAGGGGTGTCATAGAACACCTGAGGACATGACCCTGCTCATCTAGTGCAGCTGCACAGTGGGATACAATTATGTAACCACTGTGCGCCTGCATGGATAAAGACACATATACTGGTTACAACACTGTAAAAATGTAAACATAAGATAAAAACCTGTAAAAGAATTATACAATAAAGATACGGGCAACTCTTGTGCTCTTTCTCTCTACTCTGCTCCAACAGCTGCCTGCTGTTGATGCTGACGTTTTGCATAAGTGTTTTGTTTAACCTTGGGACCTCATCTGTGAAAATCTTTCATAGACGCCCCCCCCACCCCAAGCAGGCCAACATGTTCAACTAAATGTGTCCATTTCAGAGAGTATCATAATCCAGAAGAGGTTTGATCATTGCTGTAGTTATCCTTTGGAGTTCCCTACAAACGTTATATGATGTCTTCACATAAATTCACTAAATTTCAGAGCTTTTGCATTCACTCTCCTGTTGAACTTTTTTAGAAGATGACTCCATCTAGAGATGCAGCTGAATCCTAAATCTCAGGCAGAGTTCCTACATAGCCACACTCATTCAGACACCAGGGTAATTGTAGGATATTTGGATTTATTTTCTTGTAAATTTACAGTTATTTAATCTCATGTTACCTTATATTTTTCTAATCAATGGGTAGTCTCACTATGAGAGCTTTTAAATCATCACCAAACACTATTCTACCCTTTTGCTTCACCTTTGCTTCTACCTAGTTCTAATCCTATAGAACATGCTTTCTGAAAATTCAATTTTGTGGATAAGAATTTATCTTAAGTCTGCAGGCTCTTCTTTTTAATTCTTATCATAAAAATGGTTTTCTTAATTAGGAAATTACTTTCTGTGAAGAATTTTGAAGTTATTCACCTAATGAACACCAAAAATGTGCCTATAATTTCTCTCTTTTGATGCAGTTGCACTTACTTAGGAATAAAGAGTATGCATTGTTATTTTGACACTCTACTGACAAACAACATTTTCTCTCCATATTTATGTTAAATTATTTGTCACTTAAAATACAATAGAACTTCACTGATGGTCATTTTTTTAAATACCAGAACAGTTACCATCCTCATTTTATAATTATTTTTCAATCAGATCCCATGGTACATGATTTCGGGTATCCAGGCCTCTTTCTCTCATTCCAGAATTTGAAATGGTAAATATATTTGTAGTTTAACCCCATTATTATCCAACTCTAGTGTTCCTGACTCAGTTACTTTTCTCTCATTGCTGAGACAGAATACCTGATGCCCAAAATTAGGGAAGGAAAGGTTTATTTCTTACAGTTCTTGGGGGTTTCAGTCCATACTCAGTTGGCTCCAAGGCAACATGGCATGGCAGGGCAGCCATTCATGGCTGCTGCAGACAGGAAGGTATGAACCAGCAAGAGAGAGAAGACACGCCTTCTTCCTGCCCTTACACTGTATGTCAGTTCCACCCCTGGAAGGGTTCTGTGTTCACATCACCAATTCCAGCACCAGACAACAAACCAATCATGAATGCTAGACTCAGTCCCACCCATGATTACATTAGGTTTAAGTGGGGACCATCTGATCACACTATAACAATTCCCTTCTATTTTATCTAATAAATTCTTCATTTGATTCCTAGTTCAAATTTTATATGTCAGTGCTTTATCCAGTGTTTTGATAATATTCTCTACTCTCTTTTTAAAGATTTTTTCATTTCTATCCACTAAGCAAAACAACTCACCTATGTGAATTTGACTTCTCATATCTCTAGGTTATTGTGATAGCCCATCTCAAATTGACTCTGTTGACTCCAAGCCCTTGATATGCAGTCTCCCTTCACACTGTATCAGGATTGATCTCTGTAAAAATCAGAAGATGGAAAAGAAATGGTATGTGATTTCCAAAGTTAGTCCACTGTGATTTTTCATCCTCAGTTTCTCTGCCTCTGACTGTCTTTCTCCAAAACCATCTGCCTTAGGGGTAAGCTGTATTATATGGAAAGGTCTTGGAGAGATTTTACAAAGCCCCTGCTACAACCCTGTGAGTAAGTGTTGATGTGATGTGTCAGCTCTCATCAAGTCTTTAGAAGCTGTATCTTGACCATAACTTCATGAAAGATCCTAAGCAACAGCCATAGAGCTAAATAACTAGAGAAACAACCATAGTATCCCCAAATTCCTCTAGTTTTTTTCTATTTTAAGCTGCAAAATTTAGTGTAATTTGCTATACTGCAGTAGATAACTAAGACAGTTCCTGAACTCTTCTGGGAAAAGAACAAGAAAACTGTGAAGGTTGGTGTTAAAATCTTTTGTCTGTAATTCCAGTTCTCTCTAGTAATACTGAATTTTTGTAAATAATTTCCCCCATTATTTCCCATATATTTTTCTAAAGTTCCCCCTTGTCATAAAACCTGTAGACTCTACCTCTTTGCTACAAGAAAATGTTAATCAAATATGTATTAAATTTAGTCTTTTAAAGTTTTTGGTATTAAAAACAAATGATGCATCATATAATATATGCTATCTACATTTGCATACCTAACTACATTTCAACTTTGTCTTTTTATTAGTTTTTTCCAGTCAACATTCAATTATGACCACATCATGCCCACAATCTCCCTTAACTTCAGTTTCTCATGCAGTTAAAGCTATGGTTAATTAAATCCTTTGAAAGGCAAATTACAGGACTATATATTATTGAATTTTGTTATTTCCTCTTTTCATATTATTCTTCATCAATGTCAATTTTGCTTCTCTTATTAATGTTTTATTGATGAACACCACAATACCTATTTATATATTTATTATAAATGGTGACAATGTATCCTGTGTAATTCTTATACTATATGATCTATATCAATTGTTTAATGCTACACTGTAATCTCAGTGAATTAGAAAGTTATTTTTTATTAGTTAGTAGAGATGCTTTTCCACTTTCTGTGGTATTATGTCCACATAAATACATCCTAAACTGATAACATTATATTGAAAATGCATTAAATTCATATAATTTACTAACCACCAGAGCTTAGCCTAACCTGACTTAAGGGTGCTCAGAACACTTATATTAACAAAGCCTTTTTTAATAAAGTGTTATATATCTCATGTAATTTAGTGAATACTTACAACTGCGAACAGTATACTGTAGAGTATCAGTCATTTGACTTAATGATTGCATGGCAGACTGGTTGCTGCAGCTCACATTTGCTTACCAGCATTCTGAGGGTATTGCAACATATATTTTTAGCTCAGGAAAAGACCCAAATTTAAAATGCACAGAATGGCTTCTATTCAATATATCTCACTTCCTAACCATTGTAAAGTCTATGAATTATAAAATGAATCATTTTAAATCAGGCTGCTTTTATATAATTGAATACTAGTTTGAGATAAATGGCATTTACAAAAATATTAGGAAGTTAAGAATAATTTTTTATAGCAGAGAGGTCGTTCAATTTCAAAAGTTAAATTTAAAATAAAATACAGAGAATTCAATGGAATGGCTCTCAGAACACATGAGGAAATACCATGTTTCCCTGACTCTCTTAGATAGACTTACAATCCCAGGTTCTGACTTTCATTAACTTTATGTATAAATCATAGGATATAAGTCAACAAGACCTAAAATGGAGTAGCTTTTCATACAATTCTTCAGTGTTATGTGGTAAACATAATTCTTTAAAAATTTCTACTTAATTGCATTATATAAATATGGTCTACAAGAGTAGCATTAGTATTTTCTTCTTGTGAAACACACAACCCAAGTATATATGTGTCTATACATATGAAATCTGATTGAAAATTATAGTCAATGTTAAATTCTAAAAAATGTATTACTATAACAGGTACATTGTCATTAGTCTCACTCAAAATATTCTCGTTCATTTTAATGACACCTATTTCACCATCTTCACTACCTTTCTAAAGTGATTGAAGAAATCCTTTTTTTTTTTTTTTTTTTTTTGGTACTGGAAATTGAACTCACAACCTCATGCCTCCCAGGCAGGTGTTTACACCACTAAGCTAAATCCACGGCCCAAGATCCTCTTTCTTGATTGACATTGGTTGAGCTGTTGTAGTTGAGCTGTTGCTTCAGTGTCCTGAATCGATCCAACACTTTTACCTTTCGTGTTTATTTTGACTCTGAAGAATCAGAATTGGTATGGTGCCAGATCCAGTGAATAATGTGGGTGAGAACATATGTAGGATACATATGTTCTCATACATATGTTACAAAATACATACATATATTACAAAATTCACCTTTGTATTGAATGGCATGGTATTTTTCACCATACCTCCTAAAATTACTCAGAAAAGAGGACTTCCAGAAGTGTTTCAGAAAATGGCAAGATGATAGGATACTGTGTTTGAAGTGAGGGGGATTATTTTGAGAGCTTTTAATGGCAATATGTCTTTTACTGTAATTTATTTTAATGTAAGCATTCACTGTCTTTTTTCATCTGTTTGTGTGTGTGTGTGTGTGTGTGTGTGTGCATGTGTATACCCCTTCCATCTTTGTTTTAATTCTAAAAATCCCAATCTTTAATGTCATGGTGCCATTAAAATTTTACTAATTTTTCCATGGCATACCTTCATGTTAGAGGTATTTAAATCCAAAAAATAATAATATTCAATATGGTACTGGATGTTATTTTCCTTTTCTTGAATAATTTAAACACAGTGAGTCATCAACTTTTGGTTGTTTTACTTAATCATTTTTAAACTTTACAATAATATGAAAACACACCCATACAATAATACTACATCTCATTTTCAGTACAGTAGTCAATAAATTACATGAGATATTCAAAATTTTAGTATCAAATACTTTATACAAGATGACTTTCCAAACTGTAGGCTATTGTAAGTACATCAGAAATGTTTAAGGTCGAGTAAGGTCAGCTATGATGATCAGGAAGCTGAGAATGTTTAATACATTTTTAACTTACAATATTTACAGTTTACAATGGATTTTTGGACTTAATTCCATTGTAAATAGAAAATAAGATGTTTATGTTAGTAGACACTTGTGAAGACAGACTTAACATTTTCTCTGCTTCACTAATTTCTGGATGAGCTTCTTCCTGTCTGTAGTGCTCTGATCTCCTTTTGCTCAGACTATTCACTTAAGAGAACTTAAAACTAAATCCTTTCCCTATGCCTTTTAGAAGATTTTTTTCCAGCTTAGAAATGTCATTCTCAAGTAATGTAAAAGGCATTCCTTTGAAATGCAGTCACAAAAAAATAAATAAATAGCAATCTTACCCTCCAGTCTCCCTTGGAGAATATGAATCTAACTTAAATAGCAAACACTAAAGTTGACATAATCACATTCACCTCTTCTGTATTATTTTTCAATACTTTTGCACAAACTCACCTGAATATTTAAACACTTTCCACTCTTTTGGTTCAGCAGAGTTGAGTTCAGTTATTATTTCTAATTTTCCAATATGAAACTGTGTATACATTTATTTTAACTGGAGTGATACTTAGAAAAGTCTAAATACAAGAAGCTAAATAGCTATAAGCTATTGTGTGTGGGGTGTGGGTTAGCTTTAAGATTGTGTTTTTATTTGTACACATTTAAATTAAAGACCAATGATGTTCATTTTGGAGATATGATATACGGTCATTTACATTCTCCTTATAACCCTCAATTTCCCCTTCTTTTCCAGAATCCATTTCCCTATTTCCAAGAGGCAGGCCTCTAGTATGCTTTATTTTACTTGTTTATTTATTTATATTTGAGGTGTCACACATAAAAGAAATTATGAAATATTTAACTTTATTTTGCATGACAAGGTGATCTCAAGTGCCATGATTGTCCTACAAATGATAAACTTTCATACCTCTCTATTGCTGAAAAATAGTCCATTGTTTACATATATCACATTTTCTTTATCCAGACATCTATGGAGGGACATGATTTCAGCTTCTTTGCGCCATCACAAATGACTTACGGAATAGAATTTTTCTTTGGTATCAGTCTTACGAATCTGCTGAAACACTTCAGGTTTTTTTCTTTCGTAGGATACGTCACTATAATCTTGCTTTAAATTCACTGAGTCTAAGAAATAGAATGGAGGAAGACTAGTAAAACAAACATAAGCAA
The DNA here is from genome assembly GCA_004363535.1 of Dasyprocta punctata. Classification (NCBI taxonomy): domain Eukaryota; kingdom Metazoa; phylum Chordata; class Mammalia; order Rodentia; family Dasyproctidae; genus Dasyprocta; species Dasyprocta punctata. The sequence goes on along the minus strand of RJWM01003506.1, from coordinate 83,957 downwards.
AATGAAAAAAAGTAATAAAATTGTTTACATCTACTCCGCTGTCCTCTCTCATTATTTTTAACTACCATATAACCTCAACTATAAAACAAAGTGCTGTAAATGAAAGTTAGGGAGTAAGATTAGCCCTTTGGAATTCTATTCAAAAGAAAAGATACTTTCTACTCTGTTTTTCAGTGTGTATTAGGCTATTTGGCTTACTTTCATCCAATGAAATGTTGCTAAATGATTTCCTCAAATTTATTCTTCTTTGTAGCAGAATAGTGCTCATTATATAAAAATAGCACATCTTCTTTATCCATTCATTGGTTAATGGATGGGCATGGGTGTGCACATATTGCTGTTGGTATGATGCTTTTAATTCCTTCATGAACATACCAAGAAGTGGAATAGGTAGACTTGAAACATTTCTGGGTAAATGGATGCACCTTGAGACCATCTTCCTAAGTGAAATAAAACAGACACATATTCGTAAATATTGTCTCTCTGGTGTGAGAAACTGAGAGTGTAAATGCAAAAAAAAATGTATGATAGATATTGTGAAATAGAAGGAAATTTTTCAAGTGGAAAGGTGAACTAGGGAGTGGCAAGAAAGGCAGGAAAAAGAAAAAATGAGAAAAGAAGAATGCAGTGGAAGCAAAGCTGTTTTAATTATGAAGAGGAAAAGGTGTTGAAGGTGGGAAATGGTAAAAAAAGAGGAACCAAAATGTATCATATACAGGTTCCTGTAATGAATGTGTTCGTTAAATATATCAAAATTGTACCAATAAATTTACTTTCAAAAAATAGTCCCATCTATTGCCATAATTTAAATTATGATCAAACAATTATTTTAATTCAGAATAGGACTATGCACCATCTACTAAGAAGGGGAAAGTTTATATCAAATCCATTAAAAGACATTCCCAAATGATATGCCCCTTTCCTAGCCTGTGCCTAAAAGTGCAAACCCTTGCCTTTTAAGGATAATTTATTTTTGTGAGTTATTGTCATAAAATAGGTTCCTTTAGAAATAGCATTGGCAATTGTTGAGTTTTAATGACCTTGCATAAATTTTTCTGGGAGAAACTATTTTTTCTTGAAGTGTAGACATGTATTTTCAATGGTATATTAACATTTGATAGGCACTTTAAGCTCAATTTTTCAGAAGTGAAACTATTCTTCATCAAATCAGTTCATCTTATTTTTGGTAGAATAATGAATGAAATGAGCAAATAACTGATTCTTTCTTATAAAAATATTGAATGTAATTACCTTTCTTCATGTACATTACTGGTACTTAAAATAATATCACTAGTTTTCTTACTGGCATTTTTATGAGAGTTTTGTTGCACCCTTTTTACAGCTGTTATCTTCTCGATTTCAAATATACAATGCAATGGTTTTATGTTTAGCCACAATGTTATATGATAGATCTCCAGAATTTTTCACCTCACAAAACTGAAGCAATATACTTTACATAATTCCTCATTTTCCCCTCACTACACTCTTTAAGCCAGCATTACCTTTTTGTTTTAATGAACTTAATACATCAGATATCTCACAGATGTGAAAATTAATAATTTTCATCTTGTGACTTATTTTACATAAAATAATGCCCTCAATGTTTATCCATTTTATAGATGTGACAGTATTTCTTTTCTTATTTCAAAGCTGAAAATATTCCGTCATAAATATATAGTAATTATTTATCCATTTTCATGTTTTTCCAATAATTAAAGGAATAAAATCACCTATTTGGTTAAACAGCTTTAGTGCATTCATTGACATTTTGATAACATTCAATATGATTGGTATTGCATTTGTTAATAATATGATCTATTCATTATTTATCTACACAGCTTCCACACTTAGCGTTTCTTTCTACCTTTCCTTATTATTTGTCACAGAAACTTTATTTTTAATAACCTTCTTTTATAAGATAGTTCATGAGCTCATCAGGATTGCTCTTATTTCTGAGTTTTTATTTATATTGTCTTTGTTGTAACAAAAATTCTCTAGTTCATCAAATTCTTATTCATTTTTCATAGTGTAGCTTAAATGTTAGTTCCTTTGGTAATTATTTATAACTGCCCTTGATTGAGTCATGGGCTCTTGTTCTATGATCTTAAAGCATGTGTCTATTTCCATCACAGGAATTTTCACATTTGACTATAGTGCCATATCTTATTCTTTCATAGTCCCATACACTGTGGAAATAATAATAGCATCTATGTTTTTCATTACCTTATTCCCAGAAGCTAAGAAAATAACTGCTTATTGAATGATTAATGAATAGTTTGAATATTGAATAAATTAAAGAATGAGAATTTAGAAGAGCCAGTCATTTAAAAAATAAACCATACATATGATGCAATGAAATAAATTGCATTTTACTAATCTATGAAGAAAAAAATATTAAAAATGAATTTTTAGTTATAATGTATGACATTGTTCAACAATTTTTGAGGCAAGTGTTCACAACTGAACAGGAACTGAAATCATCAGAACTTTCCATTCTACAAGCAATAAATTTGATTAAGAATTAAACATTAAGGCCAAACTAAGATGATTTACTAACATTTATTGATGTCTAGCTCTAATGCCTGGCTCCACAGGTTGTCAGAACAAATATTTTCTTGGCAGATGAATACAAGTATTAGTATCAAAACTCAAAATCAACAAACAAGATGATTCTTATTTATCTGGCTATGTCTGGAACATATTTCACTGTTGAGTTCTTCAGAGTTTTCATGAAGTCCAAGTAGACATTTTCATACACTTTCAGCTACTTTAAATCACTTACATATGGAATGAAAAATTCATATTCTAAATTCAATTCCTGAATTAAATATATTTCAAATGTCCAATAATAAATATGCCTAATAGTGTACCATAGTGGCTATCCACTAGACAGTTAAAATTTACAGAACATTAAAATCACCCCAGATAGTTTCACTGTACAGCACCAGTTTAGATGTGGCATTCCACTGCTAGGTATTTCTCTTGGGAAAGCCTTAATACATGACCTTTAAGCAAAAGATATGATTTGTGTCTAGATGTCCCCCCAAAGCTGAAATTACCCTGCTTGCAGCCAGCCAATTACAAACAGAAACCTCTGCAAACTGTGAGCTAAATAAACCTTTCTTCCTCTAACTGTGAGTATTGGGTACCAGTAACAGGTAAAGTAACTAAGACACAATCACAGAAATGTTTTATGATGGATGCATTTGTAAGCGCAAAATGCTGTAAAAAAATTTTCAATGTCTATTGAAAAAGAATACATAAATTAATGAGGAACAGATTTATATACTGGTGTTTATGGATATTACATAATGATAGGATTTAAAGAATAAAATTACAGAAAAAATATATAACATAAGTCTCTTCTGAGACCAGTTACAAAACAATACCAACAATGTGCTGTTAAGGGCCAATATTTGGTAAAATTATAGAAAAAGGCAAGGAACAATAACATAAAATTTAGAATAGTCATTTCTTCTAGGAGATGTGATCAGGAAGATTGATCAAGAAAGCATGAAACATGGAGATCAGCATTGTTGAGAATTATTACATTTTTTAAAGAAGGAATTTTTATGATGGTTTTCATTGTATGTTTTTCACATTTTATATTTCCCAAACCAGAATATCCTTATAATCATTATTAGAAGAAGAAAACTTTGATGTAGCTATTTTCTTGGCTTTGAAATACTTTGCCCAAATAATTCTCTGTGTTCTTCTTTTCATGTGTACGTATGAATGATATGTTAATCTATCTAAAGGTTTATCTAAATATGTATAAGAATAATATAAGTGACAAAAACATAAAAAGCAGAGATGAGAACAAAAATGACTGGGTTTTACAAATCAGCATCATATCTTTCAAAGAAAATGATCATTTATAGCTTAAACCAACTATTTTGTTCAAATTTAATATAGAGGGGGTGAGAATTTGTATGATGGAACTAAACTGATTTTTAATAATTACCTATGGATTTCAACAAAATTAATATAAAAAGGGGATAAGAAAAACAGAAAATTTATTCCATCTCCTAATGCATTAACATGTCCTCAAGTTACCAAGTTAGTGCAAGACAGTTCATCCAAGAAAACTCATATATTTTGTTTTTTCTCACAAGAGACCAATAACTTTCATGACTTAGTTGTTACAAATTTCAGATATATCAGCTACACACACAAATAGAAAACACACCCAAATAGAGAAATAGTAACACACCAAATAGAGAAATATTATCTTTGTCTTGGAGGTCTACTTCTTGAATAATAAAATATACCATTTACAAAATCTTAAAGAGATTATGTTGAAGTAAAAAGAGTATCTCAGCCCTAGTATAATAATGTTTGTAACATATAGAATATTCTTTATAATGGGTGAGAAATGAAAATTATATCATTACAAAATAGTTTGACAATATAGGTTTGCAAATCTCATTTCTTTCGACAAACATAGTACAGCTTTCAATCTGCTTTACCATAAATGAAAGTGGAAATTCATTAAATTAATTTATAGAACTGCACACAGGTCAGCTTCAACACTCTAAACATTAAGTATTTAAAAAGTACAAAATTTGAATTTACAATTTCTCATTTGAAAATAAGAAAAGAATGGGAGAACTATTTAATAATTTGTAACAAGGAGCAAGACAGAGAGAAAACTTGTCTTCATTTTAGTGTTATTGTCCACTAAAATTATATTTTAAATTCTCCCTTGTTTTCCCAGCCCCATTTTCTTTTTCCGTATTCTTGCCTTTTTCTCCTTCCAATAATTCTGAAAGCTATGTTTGATTGTCTTTAACAAAAGTGTTAACAATATCCTCAGTAACAAATACATTTGATGAGACTGAGAATGCACCTTCCTCTTAAAGAAAGTATCTCCACTCTCATTGCTGACCAAAGTTCTGTTCTTAATTTTTAATTATGACACAGAGAGATAAAAAAAAAGTAATAGAAAAGTCACCACTAGTGATAATTTCTTGTCACAAGAGAAGTAGAAGTGGACATGTATTCAAGGCCATTTGCTATTCTGGAATCAGTACTTTTGCAAAGGCAAAAAAATGGTCCAGAAAATAGAATTCCTACAGAAGATGAATCAGCATTTCTCTTGATGTTTAAATATTGATTAGGGACATTACCATCATTATGCTTCCAGACAAGTGTTAAAGGAAAGAAGTCAATGTCTGAAGATGGCAGGCCACAGTTACAATAATAACTATGGAGAGAGGTCTGTGTATGACTTACTAGATTATAAGATTGGAAGCCAGCAGGCATTTGTCTTCTCAGTAGACACCATAGTGAGGAAATCCTAAAAACCAAAGACAATAGTATGTTTCTCAGGAAACCAAATAGAACTGATCTGAAAACCAATCATTTTACATTCTACTCTCCAATATCACAGAAATACATAAGATATTTATACAGTTCTCAGATACAACTCTAGGGAAACAGAAAGTGGGATGAACAATTTAAAACAATTGAATCCTTGAACTCGTGTTAGTTTTCTTGACAATATCTAAATCAGGCTGTTGGAAGTAAGTTGAAATAGAAATGTAAGATACATATAAGTTTAAAATAAAAATCAAAAGAGACAGTTCTGATGTTTGCACATATGAATATGTGGCCTATGAAAATTGTAACTACTGCATGCAAGTTGGTTAGTGTAATATAATAAATTCCTACAGAATTGGAAGTTATTTTATTGAGGTAGCTTCTGAGTGGGTACAGAATTTTGAGTATCTTTAATCACCCTTGGCTTATAGTGAATTTATAATATTTTAAGCCTCCTAAATATTCTTCATATGATTTTTATTAAAAATTTCTACACATGTTTATACTTTTAAATAATCATTAATTTCTGAGTTTAGATTCCCTGTTTTCTCCCACTAAAATGAACAAAGAAACACCTACATGATGGGAATTAGAAAGCACATGAGAATTAGAATTTAACAAACCTAGGTTTTATCTAGCTTGGTCCCTTATATATCAAAATGTACATTCAAAGTCTTGCACAAAGCATGTATAATGTGCCTTTCTTTTTCCTTTCTATCTTTCATGCCATATTAAATTTGATTCATTATTTTCCCAATAAGACATTTTAAAAAATTTGTTCTATTGGTGTTATCAGCCTCTGAAATCTGTGAGAGTAATAAGTGTAGATATAATAAGTGTTAATTATTAACTCATTATCCATCCCTTCAATTTCCTTTATTTTAGAGTAGCCTCATTCACAACTTTTGTTACTGCAGTGGGTAGCTTTATGCCACTGAGCAGCTTAATTATCAGAACACTAGTGTTATCATGGCTATTTTACCCTTTCTTTGATTTTTGTTTTGATTTCTATGACATTTTTCTTGGATATGTTCCTCACATGCCTGGTAATCTTTCTTATTTATTCATATAATCAGTGTGCATGAGGCAGGTCTTTCCATTGGTTGGCTTCACTGTAGGATGATCCATAAAATAAAACTTTTTCTTTCTTTATTAAGCAAGACATTGTGTCTGGTGTTGCCCTGGCCTCCTTTGTTCACTGCTTCCTGTATTGAGCATAGATTTAGCATCTGAAGATGCAACATTCATCTGCATGTTATCAGCAAATATTGGTCGCTCTTTGAATGAAAGAGAGAAACCCTCCAAAAAGGAGTATTTTTCCATTAGGTTCTGTACCGCTAACAATGAAACAACCAGAGAGTCAACATCAAAAGCTTTATTCAATAGCCAAAGAAAAGTAAAGCAAAGCAGAAACTTAGCTTACAAATCAACTTCTCAACTCACTTAGGTTTGAAAGGTCATAGAAACAGAACATCAGAAAGGGGGAAGACAGGCTGAAAAGGGGGAGGAAGATGAATGTTTTTTCCTGAACATCACAGAATTCAAGTACCATCACTTTTTTTTTTTTCTTTTATGGTCTGGTGCTTCCAGTCATGAAGGCCAGTGTCTGTGTAACTTATCATGGAAGTTAGATAATCATGAAGTAAAAGGTCATTCAGCTGTTACTCTGGCAGTCATCAAGATTCAGTTGGTTTTGACCAGCCTAACCGAAAAGGAACTTCTGGCCTTCAGATATTCTGTTCTCAAAATGGAGATCAGAGCGGAGTAGAAATCCAGCCAAGGCACCTACGCAGCAATACACTGGGTGACATTCTCACCATAAAGAAGGAAAAGAGATAGTATCCTCAGGAAATGGAATAGAAAGATAATAAAGGGCCATGTTCTTTGTGAATGACATAAATGAATAACTAAAACAAACCTAGTACAGGCCTAATTCCTAATTTCTTACTTCACAAGAAAAACAAACTCCTGTTATATATTTCACTATAAACTCCTGTTATATATTTCACTAGGAATTTTGTTTTATCATTTTAATTGAAGGCACGTAGACTAGACAATCATATATTATCCATGCCTTACCAACATAACTAATAAACTACTAAACGGTACACAAATAAGTGTTCTACAGAAGCCTGTGATGACTTTTGAGTCATTTTATTTGTGACTGATGTGAATTTCTCATCCATCACATCCAATGTATAACTGCTAACATTTTAAAATATGAACGATTTAAATCTACAATTGTTGGATGCTATCACAATTTATTATCACAAGAAACTATTACTTTTAAAAATTATTTGAAGTCCTGAATTCAATTTCCAGTACAATAAATAAATAATTTGAAAATATTTAATGAATAATAGAATATATAAAAATAAGTACAATAAGGTGGAAGCTATTGAAATATAGAATATGTTTTATATCAGTTTTAACTTCCAATATTAAAAGAACAAGACAAGATTTTTATTTATTCATGTGTGTGTTCATTTAATTGCTGTACTAGAGATTGAACCCAGGATATTTGTACTGAGTTACATTCACATCCCTTTGTTTAAGTTTATTTTGAGAGAGAATCACACTAAACCACTAAGTTGCACATGCTGGGCTCAAATTTACAAACCTAAGACTACTGGGATCATAATCATGGCCCAATACATCTGGCGCCATATATTTAGTATGTATGTATGTATGTATGCATATATGTAAACACAGATACACATAAATTAACTCAACCTTCAATATTTATTCTACTGATTTATGTGCTCTTTACTTCTTAAGTACTAAACTGATCACTTTTCCTATATTCAATGATATTCTTATGTTTCATGTTTTTATCTGTCCTAAAGTTAATTGTATAGACTTGATTTGCAAATCTTTTGTTTTCTTCATCGCTTTCTCTAATTCCTTCTAATGAAGTTATAATCCAGTGCTCTCCATTAGACGACAGGTGTTCAGTCATCCCTTCCTGCACGCTCCATGACTGTGAAACCCTTGCTCAAGTCTGCCTCTTCCTCCTACAGACTGTGCAGCACCCTGACTTGGGTAGAGACAAAGCTGTTATTCTCAACCATTGATCTCAGGCTAGTGATGCTGAACTATCTCCCATAGTCATTCCTAACTTCTCTTTGACTTTATTATTTTAATATGTTACATTCTTCAATGTCTCTCCAAGAAAAAGGAATTACCCCTTTTAAGAATTTCTTTGTTTATAAATTACCTCTTTCATTCCAAAACACTATACTGTTTTGGAGGCTTTTCTACGAGAAGGGGAAGATTTGGGTATAGATTTTTTAGAGATTTTTAGAGAATTGTTAAAAATATTGACTTGTCTTCTAATATTCAACATAATAATGATAGGTGATAAGAAATTCTTTCCAATTTAAATTCCTTATCCTTGGTAAGAAATGTACCTCCCTGTTCCCTTATGCTTTAATAATTACCGGTGATCTTAAACTCTCCATCTGCCTAATCCTTGACAGTGCTTCACACTCCACCAGCTCTCTCAGATGTCACTTCCTGTGCTGGATGAGTTTCTTTTATTTTTATTTGATCATTTTTATCCTCTGTATTCTGTTTCCTCTCTGATACTCTTATTATTCAGATTTTAAACACCTGGAATGAGTCTCTATTTTTTTCAATTTGCCCCAATTTGATTTTCTAGCACGTAAGTTAAATTTTTTCATTTCCTTTGCTATATTTTTAATTCCCCACCATCCTTGCCTGCAATATTTTTATAATATGTAATCATCATTACAGATGTGATCCCTTGTTTTAAATATCTTGTAATTTACAAAAACCCCTTATTCTTTTGTTTTCTGTATTCTGTTCAGCTCTGCTCATGGCTGCTTTTCCCTTTGACTTTGGTTTTGAATTCTATGATTTTCTTTTCTTGGATATGTTCCTCACATGCCTGGAAATCTTTCTTGTCTTCTCAGCTAACATTTGAAATCAGTGTGCATGAGAAAAACTAGTCACCTGGAAGACTTCACTATAGGGTAATCAAGTGAGGAAATAAGCATGGTCTTAGAGAACCCAAGTGTTACAATCTATGCTTATATTATTGTTGTGATTTTGATTTTCTGTGTTTCCTTTAAACTATTCACTTTCTCCAAAGAGGAACCCTCCACTCTTCTTCCAGGATAATGTACACTTGCATAGGTTTTGGGATTGAAACTCAGGTAGGGAGGAAGTTCAGAGGCAGTAAGATTTCCACTTACATTTTCCTCCCTGTCACCATTCCCAAACATTTCATGATTTCCCCATACTTTTGTCTCTTTTGTGCAATTTGTGTGTAGACAATGTATCAGCTTGGGAAGAAGTTCATATACTACATGTGTGAAACAAGTGCAGGAACTTGTGAATCACAATCTACACAGGCAATCACTCATCCCTTTCCTCTGTTGCAGAAAACCTCTAGTCTTGTCTTTACCAACAGCTTGTGTGTTAAACTCTGATCCTCTCTGAAAAAAGTGGTTTGAATTACAATTTCTATGTTGAGGGTCCTGCTTTACAGGTCCTTTGTGCTTTGTTTTTCTATTATAAATCCTTTTGCTTTTAGTCCACTGACAATTTTTATTCACTTTTGTCTTCCTTTTTAAAATTATTCTGTTTTTATACATTTGAATAGCTTCCTTTTGGATCTGTCACTTTAGCAATGTAAGAGCATATATAAACACTTTGGTCTGCTTCAACATGTGACTAGAATTGCCAACATCTTATGTATAGCTGTTTGGGAAGATTTACTGAGAAGAAAATATAAAGACATGGTATAAATTTCACAATATCACTAAGTCTAATTTTACATTAATAGATAGTAGGCTTACCAGTTTAAAGCTTTAAAGCCATCTATTATTTCTTCTTTGAGGAAAATCTACAAAACATTGTTGAAATTCCAACAATACTTCCATTTTTAACTTTCGTTCTCAAAACCAGTAATATTTTTGTCAGTTTTGTTCCTTGGTGCTCAATTACAGTTTCTTCTTGATTCATTTATATTACTTTATTTAAAATAATAAATCATTTCTTCCTCCTTACGTACCATAATTTTTATTCACTGTTATCACAGTGAATCCCATTTGTATTTTTGAAAGCAATATTCTATATTTATACGATTATTTTATTCTGTTTGATAATAAAGACCAACTTTATCTAGATTTTGTTAAATTTCTGTTACTGCAATAAAATACCTGAGATAACCAATATACAAGGATGAGAAATTTGTTTTTCATTCATAGTTTGAGATTTCAGTTAACATTTGCCTGATCTCATTGCCTTTTGGCCTATGGTGCATCAGTACAACATGGCAGGGGTACATGGTAGAGGAAGTTGCTCATTTTAAGATTAATTGAAAGGAAAAGGAAGAGACAAAGGAGCTGTTGTCCTGTTATCTCCTTTGAGAATGAAACTCCAGACCTAATTTCCTCCTCTAGTCTCTTCTTCTTACAGCTTACAGTGCTTCTCAAGACCAATCTAGCCTGGGGACAAAGCCTTCAGCTCACTGGAACTTTGAAAGACATTCCAGAACTGAAATAGTACTTTTGATGAGAGCTGGCTAAGGGTAAAAAATATTCAAAATAAACTATATTCCCATTCAAAATAAGAGATAAGCAGAAACCCAGTAAAATTTTGAAATTTTCTTCATAGATTAAATATTAAAAGTATGACAAAACTAGACCAAAAAAGACAGAATCTAATAAATGTAGGTCATCACATAGACATTCAGATATAAATTCCAAGATGATTATGGTAATTAATTTTAAAATAATAAAAATGTTTGTTTCACGTATATGATGGGATATATATTTTACTTTCCTAAATTCCTGAAGAATTTATATAAAAAACACGTTCTCTTGTTGATGGATGTATGAATTACTGTGTAGTAAGTCTAAACCAAGAATGAAAACTCATCTTTTAGGATAAATCAATTCAATATTTAAATGTCTGCATCACTTACTTTACAAATTTTAATTTTATGAAAGTGCAAACAAGAATTTTGTTTTCATGTTTTGACTAGAAAGATTAAGAATAAGGATAAAATGTTTTACAAATTAAAAATTTTGCTACTTATCATCTTCATAAGCATTAGTTATTTTCAGCTAATATGAATAATTTGTCGAATCAATAAGTATAGCAAATTTTAATAAAGATTTGTATGCTAAAATTGTTAATAAATTTAAATGTTAGATATACATCTTGAAAATATTAATCACTTTATGGGACTGAGGATTAAACCACTAAACCACATACCCCACAACATATTTCTCTCTCTTTTTCTTTTCTTTTTTTCCTCCTTTTCTGTTAAAAAAAAAAAAAAGCAAATTTCATTGAGTTGCCCAAGTTGACCTCAAACTTGCAATCCTGTTGTGTCAGCTTCCTAAGTAGCTTGGATTACTGGTATGTTCCACTATTCCTGGCTTGATATATTGCTATTAATTTGGCAAGAAGAAAGATTTCACAAAGCTAAAGTTTGGGCTTTAAATAGCATCTAAACACATTTATTTTTATAAATCTGTTGATTTTTAAAACATTAATTTGGCTTGGCTTCTTGGTAAATATCTGCCAGATAGACATATAACTTGTGAATACAGATTTAAAAGTTTTCCTTTTTTTTTTTTTTTTAATGTTTGCTTTAGGAAACACCTTAATGAAGACAAATATATTATTGTTTGCTTGAGCATGCTAAAATATACATAAACATAGATTTATATATCTTTAACAAACAGTTAAGCACATTTTCTCACTTTGCTCAAAGATACACTATTACAAAGAAATCCCTAAAAATCCCTTTTAAATTAAATTTAAAATATTTATATTTCTTTCATATACAACATTGTGGAAACATACTTATTGCTGTGTGTTGTAAGAATAAACATGAATAAGAAAATATATGATTTCTAGTATGAGTAACTGAGTAGTATAAAATTTTAAACTTCAACCAAAAAAAGTAATAGAATGAGCTCAAGGTTCAATTGCAAAAGATCTGCATTTTATTTGTAGATTTGTCATTTCTTTGTATAATTTTAATACATTTTATGGTTTTGGGCTTCATTTACTGATTTTCTTAATGAAAGGACTGAAGTACTATCCCTGTTCTTAGTTTCCTTATAAATACAACAATCCATGTATCTATCATGTTTTGAAATTTTCCGATGATTTCAGATGACCATAGTGCATTAGTGTGACAGTTCTAATAACACCTGGTTCATCTCAAGATTCACTGAAACTTCCCAACTATAATGTTACTAATTGGTATGCCATCGAATTAGCCCAGAAATAAATTTAGTTTTATGTGTTTTGAATTAATGCAATGATCACACTGATTTATTTCCAGAGTTTATCTCTCTGATCTTCAACTTTTAGCCGCCTTCCATGATTTCCGTGTGCTTTTTTAAACTCTTGTGTTCTAACAGATGTTCTTTTCCTTAGGGAGAAAGTTGAACTGCAAGTTAAGGTTAAAGTCAATCTACTGTCGTGTTTGAACAAACAATTGAATTAGCGAAGAGGACATATGTAATAATTTTACTCAGGTTGACCTGGATAGAAGTCTTTTATAGATTATCCTTTTTATGAAACTTCAGTGTGCTTCTGTTTTATGATAAAGGTAAAGAGATCTCTATTTGTTGTGATGTTTGGGGGACTGTGGAGATATACTATTATTGGACCTATTATTTCCCTATTAAAATAAAATACTGCTGAACATTTATTAAAATGTGAGTATATGTAAATATAACAAATGTATTTATATAGCAAATATATTTGTTAAGTAAGAAAAAGCTGCATATGAATCTTAACAGTTTCGGAAGCGATGAAGACAATATGAAATGTGATTGACACTAACTTAAATTCCACAGCTCTTAGAAGGTAAAGAGTGGACAGGAGCTAGGATATCTAACTTTGATTCTTAAATCTTCTCCATAACCATTAATGTAAATTAATACTATGTGTGTGGTTTGTTGAAAAGAAATTAAATTAAGACCTGAATTTCATTAAAGTATAATCAGGAGAATCGAAGTGAAATACAATATAATAACTAAATTAATTAATTTAGCAATCTTATATTATATATTTATACATGTCATTAGTATACTTACTATTAATTTTAATAAAACTTTCTGTATTTTTCTAAAATGACAGCAGAATTTGAAATAATTCTGACAATGTATGTGAGTTTCACTTTCTCCTAAGTTTATCAAATTGTGTATTATTAAATCTTTAACCTTTGTACACCTGTTTGACCAAAATATAACCATAAAGGATAACACTTAGGATGAAGCAGGATCCACTTTACCTGATGTGAGTGTTCACTAATAACATTATACAACTATTCTCCTGTTCAGACAATCAACCATAGCCAAATGGACACTGCCTTGTCTGGAAGTGCTGCCTCCATATACACAGACTTTGAATCCCTTATGTGAATGCATACAGGCCTTCTCCAAAGGGATCTATTGTCATGTACTTGGGTAGACATTAATGAGGAAAGGGAAATACTTATGCATTTTTGGAATTACTATACACTAGGTCTAATTTAATATTGGTACCAAGGAAACCAATACCTGGGACCATCATGGGTTCTTTTGTAGAATAGGTATATAAGAAAGTCAACTAAAAAGTAAAATTTTGCCTCATTATTTGTCTCACAATTTGTCTGTTTGGGACACAAAACTATGTAGGTGTCATTTCTCTACTTTCCAAATGGACAAGAAATTCTTAGTGCTTAGGTTGGATATTCACACAGGTTATTTGATGTATAGTGTCCCCTCACCCATCGCAATAGGAAATTGAACAAATAACATAATATCATGCCTTAGGGATATGAAAGTGATTAGTGCCATTGTCCGAGTTAAAGGACAAAAAATTGTAGGTCTCAGTGTATTCTTATCTCATTCAATAGTTGATGTTTGCAATATAAGGGATGGATTATGGCAAATGAAGATGATGAGTTATTATAAATGTAACCAAATAGCAATTCCAGCATTACTTTCTATGCCAGATGTATTACTTCAACTAGAACAAATGAAAAGAGATTCAATTATGTCATATGCAGCAAATGGTATAACTTTGTTTCTTTCTCCTGTGACAGGAAGAAACATCAGAGGTTGATCACATTCACCTGGGATGTGTAAGTGCATACAATTATGTCTTTGATAATGCTAATTCTATTCTATTTACATAGTCAGTAGGAGCTCAGAACATGAGGAAACTCCATAGAATATTATTTGATCCACTATATTGAAGATATCATAAAAATTAGACTTGATATAAGTATGTAAAATAATCTAATATTTTTTATAATACACACGTGTTAGATTTGAGAATAATTCCTACAAGGATGAGGTGACTTTCCACTTTAGTAATCTTTTAAAATTTTAAGTGATCTAGAGAATACTAGCTCATCCTTTGTAGAATAAAGGAAAATTTACGGTTTCTTGCAATTACTACTCATAAGATAAAACAACTGTCAATGCTCCTTGATTTAAAGACAACCCATTCCACAAGAGCCTCTGTCAGTGTCTTACGGGAAGCATTGCAACACAGACACATGGAATTCTAGAGCTTGGTCATGCTATCCCCTGTAGAGTTACACACAGTTTAAGAAGCAATTTTTATAGTGTTATTGGACTCTGCGAAGCAGAATGACCCAACATGGGATGTCAATTGATCTGATAATGACCACTGCTAATGATTAAATGACAGTGGTCATACATACCAACTCATAAGGTTAGCTTTATCCATAGCTTATCTATAGATAGAGAGTTGCTTCTATCAGGATGATTTTAATCGATTTCAGATAGTACATATAAGTATATGGGAATATGGCCTGAAGTCCATGTCACCACTTCTGCATAGGTACTTGTCTCCAAATCATAGCTATGATCTCTTTGGAATTTTTCTATAACCAATCAATGTAGGAAGATAAACCAACATTTGTTTACATGAAGAATAGCTTGCTATGTGGGTTGAAAACCAAAGAACTGATAACCTATAGCTAACATCATGTAAAGTTATATACACTCAAATATATACTGAAGAATTTCCCCTAATTTTTTTTAATTTTAAAGAGGCTAAAACAGAAAAAAAAACAATAAAAACAAACCAGTGTAAGAGATATAGGACTTCAAAACATTATAAAATCAACAATAGGTACCATAATGCCTTTTGATGTCTTCAAAATAGCTGCAGATAACTTCAGACATAGTAAAAATCAAAAAACAGAATAGAATAGAAACAATAAAAACAAAACAATGAATGCAATAAAGGACTTCAAAACAAGCCAATAGTAAATCCAAAATTGCTACCATAATATATCTTGCTAACTCTGAAATAACTGTTCCTGCCAGAGGATTTGACATAATCAAACAAAACAAAAGAGAACAGAACCCAACCCAATAAAACAATGAAAACTATATAGGACTTCCAAAACAAGACCATAGGAAATCAACAATGACTGTAGCCCCCAGGAGGAGATCCCCCCAGATGTCACACTGTGTACCTCTATCCTCTAAACCTATGATCAGACCACTGGCCTTAGACCAGCAATGTTAGTGAAACAACAAAGCACTACAGGCATCCAATTGCGTTTCACCTCCACAGATATTATCTCTATCTGTGTTTCTGCAGATCAGATAGTCACTTACGGTAGGGGGCATTGGTACTTCTTGTTTATCAGCCGGCTGGAGTCTGTGCATTTCAGTCTGGTGGCAGCCAGGGCATGACACTGGTTGCCAGACTGGGAGTGTTGCTGGTGTGGCCCTGTTATCCCCGGTCTGCAAATGTTGCTGACTCACGGGGAGAGGCCATGGTCTGGCTGTTCTACTCCAGTGGCAGCCCATGCATGGCACTGGTTCCCGGACTGAGAATTTCCCCTAATATTAAGAATAAAAAAAGAAGCACTTTCTTTCACCTCCTGCCTCTTCTCCTCTTATGAAGAACAGCATTCATACTGGATTATGGTCCATTCTTTTTCATTACCATATGTTTTCAATACATAATATATGTATTTGTGGTGTGGGATTGGTGCATATATATAGCACATGTTGATCTTTTTTACTTCCTCCCCTCTTCTCCCTCTAAATTTCCTATCCCCCAGATTCTTTTCCCATCTCCACAAAATTTATCAACCTGTTTCCTACCATCTTTTATTTTACTCTTTAAATTATTTGTACTTGGGGTTTCTCATATAACCACCTATGGCTGATTTACTTCACTTAGCATCCTGGTCTCTAGTTATATCCAGTATAAACTCAACTAAGTTTAAAATTGGTAGCAAAAGGTAGAAAATAATAAAGGAAAGTAAATTTATCTATTGTCCTCCATGAAGATACTTACTGCAAATTTCAAGCCATATAGCTCACTACTTACATAGTTATCTACTGCTACACAACTAATTGCCTCAAACTTTAGTAGGTCAAACATAAAATACTCCAAACAATCTTTGGTAGACCACTGTCTACTAAAGAGATTTTATTCCTCACATTTAGCATTTAAAGTATGTGTGTAAATATAAGCACTATATTGTAATGTTTTTGACAGTTTGATTTCAAGTGTTTGGAAGTAGCTTATATATTTTAATAGAAAAAAATTATATACATATACATAATTTTGCATATTTATTCCTTGTTGCAAAGTTCACACTTATTGAAGATTGGAAAAAACATAAGGGTATTGGAAAAATGAATTCTGCAACACAAGCTTAGGTCACAGAAAAGTAGGAAAATGGAGAAAAAAGTAAAAATAAAAATATAGCTAACTGTGTCTAGTGGACTCCCATGAAGCAGCACAATAGCCTATTTCTTCTTCATATATTTTAGGCATATAAGCAAAAATACATTATCTTGTTCATTTCTGCTATCTTTCATTCTCTATTTCCTTCTAAATGCATTACTTCACCATATAGTTTATGGTGGCTAGACAGTTATTACTTCATGAAAGGTATGTTACTGGAGAAAATAGAAAAATATTTTTAAAATATCAACTGCCTTTGAAGAAAATTGGAGGGAACTCCAGATCTTAGAGATGTTTGGCATATAAAAATTACCCCTTCAAAGAAAAAGTGATGACTCAGAACAAGGGTTGTCACTGTCAAAATTTTAAAAAGAAAAGTCCAAGCCTGGGGATTTAGCTTAGGTGATTAAATAAGTATGTATTTCAATGTTATACAGCACCGAAAGTCAAGATAGGGATACAGTAAATATAAGTTAATTAATATTCATCTAGGACATTCTGAAGCATAAGAACTATTTAACCAAGTTTTCATAGTGCAGACTCAAAGAGAGAGAAGTAAAATTTCACTTTCATGAAGTACACAGATATGTTTTCTGAAAATTTGAGATAATATTTCAGCCTAGTAACCTGAGTTGTATGGTGGAGTATTTTTAAATATGCAGTCTATTATGCCTACTTGCATCATTAAATATGTTGTTTTATTTTTATTTTTAATATTAATCTAAAAATTAATATAAATATTCTTTGTGACACGCATAATTCTAATACAGAACAATTAATTTTATTTTATTGGCTTAAACTTTTTGTCTTCAGTTTACAATACCATTTCATTTTATAGGGCATAAATGAAAATTACAGTACTTACAGATATCCAAGTGAAGAAGTAAGATTTCATATTGCAAAACATATACACATGTGTCAAATTCAAAAGAACTTACATTGGTGCAGTGTGGTAAGACTGTATACCTTATTAGATGCCTATTAAATAGATACTCCATGAGTACATAATTTCTATACAGCAAATTTATTAGAAAACATGCAGTTACAAATGAATACAATTATGCTATATCTTTTTAAATTTTTTAGTATTATATGATTGAAATGTGCTGATAAATGGATTAATGATAATGAGCCTACTTTAAAATTATCCTTTGAAATTACAATAATACTTTCCTAAATTATGATACATTGCCATAAGAAAATAATCAAGGCTACAAGTATAATACAAAATATAAAACTAATACTTTTATTAGTAATCAATACTTCTGCATTGAATCAATATAATTTCATATTTTAAAAAATGGATTAACATGTTTACTTGAGTTACATTGGTTTGTAAGAATTTTTAAATATATTAAAAATACTATTAAAATACTATTTTATTTTAACTTATTAACAATTATGGCAGAATACTTTTTATCCCATTTCATGATTTCAGATCTTTGCATAAGATAATATATGTACCATATGTTTATATGCATGAATCTTAATTTTGGAAAATATCATTTTAATTTCAAAAGATAATTTTTAAAATATATATATAGATATCACCGGGCATATATGTGTGTGTGTGTGTGTGTGTTTATATATTTTGAGAAAAAGAGACGGAGAAAATATAGTAGTAGTAGTCCTCACAAATATATTTCTGGAAATATGTTATGTCTGTATTATGTCTGATATAAAATCAATACATTCAGTATTTTCACTTTTTCACATTACTTAGCATCTGCAGTTTTGTTTTGACTTTTAATTGCAGTCACATACAACAAAATATAGGCAAACCTCAAAGACACCAGAGGTTTGGAATTAAACCACCTCAATAAAGTGAATATCAAAACAAAGTAAATCACTTAATTTTTTCACATCTAAGAATATATAAATGTTATGTTTTCATTATAATAGTCAGTAGGTACAACAGTATGTGTCAAAAGTGCATGTAACTTAATTTAAAGAACACTTTACAACTAAAAATGCTAATGACTGAGTCAGACAAGACTTTTAAATTATCTTTTTCCAACAAAAACAATTTGAACTGTTCTGAAGGCATGAAACTACCATTGCAAAATTTAAGGAATGAAGTGAATGACCACAGTATCTAATTTTAGTATAATACTAAGAAAAAATGTTAATGAAGGCAAGAAATATAAAGTTGCCTGCATCACTCTCTTGAACTCCAAGCAATTAGCATACAGAGAGATGCTTCCCAGTCATGAAAGCAGGAGGAAATTATATCCAGGCCCTGTCCTGAAAATCCTATATCAGACTTCTTCAGCATAACTCAATACAAACCAGAATCCCAAAGCCCCTGCCCTCAAACAATACTAAAATATGGAGTCTCTGGCCTCCGCTTGGTGATAGATGCAGTATTCTTTCTTTCCCTTGAACATTTTAAGCCATTGGATCATTATTAACCGACATAATATCAATATTACTATATGACAAAGAATAAGATTATACAAGGAGAGATACAGAGAGGCAGTGAATGGAGCCATCAGAAAAAAACACAATAT
Organism: Dasyprocta punctata; assembly: GCA_004363535.1. Taxonomy (NCBI): domain Eukaryota; kingdom Metazoa; phylum Chordata; class Mammalia; order Rodentia; family Dasyproctidae; genus Dasyprocta; species Dasyprocta punctata. Next base: position 64,401 of record RJWM01003506.1, on the reverse strand, counting down.
TTAAATTCACCATCAGCATCTGTAGTGCCCCCAAACAACTGCAGAAATAACAGTAAAGATCACTTCATACAGATAATCATAATGTATTTGGTAATGAAAAAAATTTGAAGTATGTGAAGAATTAACAACATGGAATACTTAGACACAAATGGAGCATGTGCTATTAGAAAAAATGGTGGTGATGAATTTGCTTGAGAGTTGCCTGGAAGTTTCAATTTGTAAAAAACAGTAAGAAGATGAGTTTGTACATACCCTTGTACCGAAATTATTTAAACATACAACATTTGAGTTCACTTTTAGGCAGCTAAATACAATTACTGAAATAAACTAAATTTCCATTGAAAATTGGGCATGCCATATATTCTCAAATATTGGGATGATAAAATTTTGTTTTTTGGAAAACCATGTTGCAAGGGAAATGATTTTCTTTAAGATATTACAAACTTCTTTATTAGATACATGCTGAACAGTTGATTTTGTGTATGTTAAACTATAGTTAGCTTGGGAAAACACCAGAATTATTCATTTTATTTAATTGCCTAGTAATCTTTATTCACAGTGATATCAATTACTCCCAAAATAATGCTAGATTTTCTAGCATCATTGCTTATGTATCTGATTTACAGTAAGTTAATGACTTTCAACTTCATCATTCAAGTTCATCAGTGCTCTTATATTAAGAGTTTGGTCTTTTATCAACTGCCATTACATTGAGATTAAATGTTGCATCATTTAAATGGAGACTTTTAAGGTGAAAAAAACACTATATAGTTTTGTTTCTTCTAAAACCAATGTTCTGTAAAGTAATTAATAGTATTTTAGTTAGCTTGCTGATTATGCAAACATTACCAAGTGCATTTTTCAAAAGAAAAATAGAATCTACAGTCTTAAATATTTAATGAAAGTCAGGCACATTAACTAGCCTGCTATTCACTAATAATTGATAATTTCATACTGGCTTTAAGTTATGTTTTGAAACACTGTGAAACTTTGTTCTCACTGTTGTACATATTTTGTCCAAAAAAGTCTTTCAACTAAATAACAGAAAGAGGCTAAATGTTTCATGCCATTTTCCTGAAGTTACATAAATATAAAATGTAATATTATGATATATCCAAATAAGATATTTTATAAATTTTCATAGACATTTCTTTGAAATGCTTTTCCCTGTTTACTTGTGTATCTGACACTATTGGGAAGTATGAGTAAAGAAAACTGACAGCAGTAAGATTCCATGTTTCATTAAACTACAAGTTCTCAGAGATTTTGGTTTCAAAGCTAATTTACATTCTTAAAACTGCTGATCCCATTGAACTTGTGTGTTTGTGGGTGTGCGTTGAGCATATATTTCACATACATATTTGATGTTATAAATCAAAACAGACATTAAAATGTATGAATGCAGTAATTAATTAAAGACTAAAAATAAATATATTGATGCAAATAAAAATAAGATTTTGTAAAACAAATATATTTTCAAATAAGAATTATGAGTGTTGTTGATTTTACACTTACATAATCTTTTATAGTCTGTCCTGAAATAGATCATTATATTCTTAGTCTATTTTTGCATTAATTCTTGAATTTTGATATATTATTTACAATATATCAAAATTCAAATTTGCAGTATTCTGTAGTTGGAAAATGAAGGAATGTTTCAATATTCTTTTCAGTCAGTGGTGACTATTCTTACTCAGTTCATCAAAAACTGACAAATACTAATTTATTAAATAAATACAATTTTCAATGTGGAATCTGAAATCATATCAATAAACTATTCTTTCTTTATTACATTAAAATCTCATACTCTGTACTGAATATTCAATGTAAATGCATTATTTGCAACAATGTGCACTGTTTATTCAGAAAATATTGATGCAATGAATTACATAGATCTTTCCAATGTTGGCATATTGTATCAAACTATTAAAAATAAAATGACATGGAAGAGAACAGGCCCTTCTACTGCCATTCTATATCATGGGACTTTAAGGAGAATCCAGGTGAACACCGGGAAGGAGACTAGCATGTTTCAGCATCTTTCCACCACCATGAACCAGGTGAATCACACTGAAAGGCCCAAAGAATGGCCTCTCCCTTCACTATCACTCTTAGGGGAACTGCTCAGGAAGGTCCAGAGATGAGAGGAATGCCAGGTTCACATAAAAGTCCTAACAAGGGCACACAGATGGAAAGGCAAGACTAGTGCCATGAAAAGTTCAAAGCAACAAGAACAATATAAGCCAACAGGTGACAAAGGCTTCCACAAGACTCGCAACCAACTTGAGAAGAACCCCAGGATTTGGTGACTAGCACTTTTCTCTCAATTTGTTGTATAAATTCTAATTTTTAATTTTTTTCTCATTCTTTTTCTTGCTCTTTCTTTTCTTTTCTTTCCCTTCTTCATTTTTTCACTTTTTTTCTCTCTTTCTTTCTTTTTTCTCTCTTAAACAACTGGGGAGATCTCCAGCCACAGAACACTAATTCCGTTTCCTAAACCCAGAGACCAAGTTCAGATAATCCTTTAAATACTTCTTAAATCTTTCTTTCCTACCCCCTTCTCTAGTTTCCCAAACCTTATGCAATCATCCATTGCCCCTCCAGCCTTGATTCTACTTCCTTTCCAGTTTTTTTGTTGTTGTTGTTTCTTTTTTTTTTTTTTTTTTTCGGCACCAGAGATTGAACTTGCGTCTTCCTAACAGGGGTGTAAGCTGCTGAGACAAACTCCCAGCCCTGGTTTTTTAAGGCAGGGTCGCACTGTGTAGCTCAGGCCGGCCTTGCGCTGATGTTGTAGCCCAAGCCGACCTCGAACTCACAACGCTCCGCCTACCTCAGCCTCCTGAGTGCTGGGATTAAAGGTGTGTGCCACGACGCCCGGCTCCAGTTATCTTTAATTAATATACTATCCTCCCTAAATTTCCCCACCACTGGGTAAAACCACCCTCCAAAGAGAAACACTTTGCACACAAACTCCTAGTTTATCATCAGTTCTATTATATAACTATAGACTCAGCTCCTGTGGACTAAAGTACAAACTCAACAATTGCCACAGTTTGTCAGTTTGAAAAACATATTTGATTCTATAGTTGTTGGTAATTTCACTACCCTAGCTAGGATTTTGTATCTCTTGTAATCAGTTGTTTGCCCTTCTGTAATAATACAGGCATGCTCTGGAGTAACAACTTCACCACAGCCCTACACCAAAGGACTGGAGACTGAGCCAAACACGTACTATCATCCCACCTTTAGTTAAATGGAAAGACAGGATCGTGTGACACACACAACCCAAGAATATCCTACATACAGAAGACATCCCAAAGAACAGATTTTCCTAGAGTAGCCTTGACACTAGTGAGATAGCTACCCACACTGTTATGGTTGATACACTGTGTCAACTTGAGAAGTTTAGAAGTTTAACTGAGAGACTCAGCAGGGAGCCAGGATTCTCACTTTGTAACTATCCTCATTCTGTGCAGGAAGAGGGCACAAAGATTTTGTGATTGCTACACCCACCCTGGAGGTGGGGTAGCTTTCATACACTAAAAGGAAGAAAAAGAAGGTTGCTCTTCCCTCCTTTTTGTTCTGGCTATTTTTACTATCTGCTGCTTTAGAGTGTTGCCCCTGTGCCATGCCACCCTGATAATGGACTGAAACCTCCAGAAACTGTAAATTAAATGAATCTTTACTTCCTTCATTTTGGGTGTCTGGTGTTTTGTCCCAGCAATGAATGAAAATAACTGAGACAGAATTTGGTACCAGGAGTGGGGTTTTCTGTGTCTATACCTGACCACGTGGTTCAAGAGCCATTGGGAATGAATTGTTGGATGAGTTTGGAATGGTTTTAAGATATCACCTGAAAAAGATAGCCCTGGAACATCTTAAGATATTCTGTATGGGAGATTCTGGTTAAAGCTCAGAAAACTAGAAGGATGATAGAAATCCTGCTGGTAAAGCCCAGGCTCAGGAGGTTTCTGCTTGGAAGAAGGACTGCATTGGTTGTTGGAGTTCTGATGATATGTGCTATGACTTGGTAGAACATTTGTCTGAATTTTGCTCATGTCCAGTGACTTTGCCCGAAACTAAGATTAAGGATTAATTAACCTGGCAGAAGAAATTTCAAGGTAGTCAAATGTTGACACTGTGGCAAGGTTAATGTTGGGGGATTTTAGCCAGGTTTATGTTGCAAATAAAGAGCAAAGAACCCAGCAGGATGACTTAAAACATTGTGAGTTTGGCCAGGAAGCTGTGAACTGTAAAGATAGAGCTGAGGTATCAATTGCTGAGAAGGAACAGAAAAATAAAACAGATGGCCTGTGGGCATCATGGGTAGAAGCAGCAGAGCTCCACCCTTTGCAGCCTCAAAACTGCAAAAGTGAAAGACTTTGCTTAGACGAGAAAATCGCAGAGCACTATGCTCCAGAATGGTGGCAGAGGCCCCACAAAGTTCCAGAATGGCAGTCACATAGAGAATTTGTTCCTCACAATTACGTTCAGAGTACTCAGCGATCCAGGCTGACCCCTACAGCCAAGAAAGAGGAAAGTCTGCCTACTGCTCCCACTGACAGCAGGCCTTGACAGCATCCATGTGGTGCTTATTTTAGATGCATACAGAATGCAAGGGTTCTGAGGTTAAGAAGATTCCACACCAATTTTAAAAGGCCTGCAAGGCCAGGCAGTGTCCCTTTGAGAGGACAATGTGTGAAGCCAGGAGTGTGAAGCCAAATGTGAAATAGAGAACTCAGAAGTTTGATAAAGCCAGGAGTGTGGATTGTCTAAGGAAAGCTGCAAGGAGAGAGCAAAGCAAGCCCAAGAGAGAAGCCATAGGAGCTAAAACCACCAGAAGTGCTGTAGGGGTGGAGCCAACCAAGCCCTTTGGAGCTCAATTTGCCACATATTTCCTCAAATGCTGCACATGGAACCACAGGACTTAATGTTTGCCCTGCTGTGTTTTGGACTTGCTTTTGTCCCAATCCTTTTTATCCTCCTCTTTGTAACTTTGGGAATGGAAATGTTTATCTTGTGCCATTGCATGTTGGAAGTGTTTAACTTTGTTTTCATTTGTACAGTGCCTTGCAACTAAGAGTTTGACTTCCATCTCATAGGAAATTTGTGACTTGAACTTTTCAGCAATGCTGAAACTGCCAGGAATTTAACAACTCTTGCAGATGGATTAAATGTTTTTTGCATAAATAGATGTGCATGAGGACAGAATGATTCTAATGCAATATTATGTTGATAGACTTAATGCTGGTTCTTAAGGATTGTCAAGGTGTGTTATAATGTTCAGGTTGCAAAATGTTAAGAATAAGTGTGCCTTTGTATCTGGAGGCTGATTTAAAGAAATGTATCTGGTTGCCAAGTTGACAAGGGGTGGCTTGTATGGTTGATACATTGTGTCAGCTTGAGAAGTTTAGAAGTTTAACTGAGAGACTCACCAGGGAGTCAGGATCCTCGCTTTGTAAATATTCTCATCCTCTGCAGGAGGAGGGCACAGAGATTTTGTGAGTGCTAAACCTATGCTGAAGGTGATTTAGCTTGTATGCACTAAAAGGGAGGAAATGAGGCTTGCTCTTCCCTCCCTTTTGCTCTGGCTGCTTTTTCTAACTGCTGCCTTGAAGTGTTGCCCCAGTGCCATGCCATCCTGCCTTGGAGCCAGCTGATTATGGACTGAAACCTCCAGAAACTATAAACTAAATAAACCTGTCCTTCCTTCATTTTTGGTGTTGGGTATTTTGTCTCAGCAATGAAACAAAAGTAACCAAGACACAAACAAAAACTCACAAGGACCATCATAGAAAATAAAATAAAAAATTTTGAAACAGAAAATGATGAGACAGAGAAACAAAATGCAAACTCAGACCTCCTGCCCACACAAAACAAGTCCAGAAGACATAACCACAGAATAAATTGGAAGACACACACCTGAACTCTCTGAAATGATAGCAGTAGAAGAAAAGAAAAGTGTCCATGAGGAATAGAGGAAATCAGATCGTAAATAATCTCTCAGGTAAAAAAAGAAATATCAGCATTTATAAAGGAAATGCTCAGAAAATCTAGAGTAGCAGTAGATAAAAATTACATGATTAAAGGAAGAGGGTGGAAATTGTGAGTGACCAATATAGGAAAGAAATAGAATGCATGAAATAGACTCAAACAGTCATGCAGATATTAGAAATTCCATTGAAAGCTGACAAAACCATTTGAAACTGAAGAAAGACATTCAGACATTGAAGACAGGATCACAGCTGGTGATCATAAAAGGAAAGCTGTTTTCAAAATAACAAAAGATCAGGAAATACCAATTCAATGGCTGAAAGATGACACAAAGAATAATAATGTAAGGATATCTGATATAACTGGAAAAGTGTGAATCAACACAAATGACATAAAAGAACTATTTGTAGAAATAATGGCAGAAAATTTTTCAGTCATTGGAAAAGAATCTAACATATGGGTAAGTGAGGTGTACAGAACTCCAGTTAGCCATAACCAAAATAAATCTACACCCAGTCACATAATAATCAAGATCCTATAAATTCAGCACAAGAACAGAATAAGAAAAGATATCAGAGAAAAGAAAGCCCATCAGAATCACTGCAAACTTCTCAACACAAACCCTCTAATAAAAAAATAAACCATAGACTGAAATATTTCAAATCCTGTAAGAAAAAGAATCCAATCCAGATTGATGTACCCTAAAAAAACTGTCTTTCAGAATTGATCAAAAGTAAGAAACTTCTGTGAACAATTTAAGAGATTTATGATTACTAAACCAACACTACAAAGAATACTGGAAGATATTATAGACAGAGACAAGAATGACCACAATTCAAAGAAAAACATCAGAAAGAAACCACCAAACAGAGAAACAAAGAGAGGGGAAAAATAGAAAACCAATAGCAGGAAAATAGCATGACACAGACAATTCAATACATATAAGTCATATCCATCAATGTATATTGCCTCAATTCACCAATCAAAAAACAGACTGATAGAGTAGATCAATAAACAAGATCCAACAAAATTCTGTGTGCAAGAAACACATTTAACTCAAAAAAAATTCATAGACTAAAGGTCAAAGAATGGAAAACAGTACTGCATGAAACAGAAACCCAGAGAAAAACCTCAAGCCATGAATAATCAAAAGAAATAAAGAAGGTCACTACATACTTGTTAGGGGAAAATTTCAAGAGGAAGAGATGACAATCATAGATATGCTACAAATATACGAGCACCCAACTATATAAGACAATTATTAATAGATACGAAAAATCAAATAAGTACAATTATAATGAGAGAACTCAATGCCCTATTGTCACAAAGAGATAGATCAATTAGACAAGAACAAAGAATTAGCAGAAATGAAACAAACTTGTGAACAAATGGACTTAGAAGGTATTTACAGAATGTTCCACCCCACAACATCACAGTACACATTCTTCTCAGCTGCACATGGGATGTTCTCTAAAATAGGCTATATACTAGTCCATAGAACGTGCTAATGTAAATACAAAGGAATTATGCTATGTATATTATATGACATATATTATACATATATTATGAGTTATATTATATTATATGTATATTATATGACCATAGTGCAAGAAAACTGGAAATTAAAGATAAAAGAAACCACAAAAACTCCATAAACACATTGAAATTTAAAAACACCTTCCTGAATAACCAGTTGGTCACAGGTAAAATTAAAGAAAAAATTAAACAGTATCTATAATCAAATGAAAATACAAGTAAAGCTTACTGGACTCTATGGGATGCAATGAAAACAGTCCAAAGAGAAAATTTATAGCAGTACATCTTCACATCAGGAAAACTGAGTGTGTACAAATAGAAAATCTAATATTGCACCTTAAGCTTCTAGAAAAAGAAGAGCAAGTCAATTCCAAAGACCACACAAGGGAGGAAATTATAAAGATCAGACCAGAAATTAACACAATTGAGAGTAAGAAAACAATACAAAGAATTAATGAATTGAAGAGTAGGTTCTTTGAAAGAATAAACAAAGTTAATAAACCCCTAGACAATATTATCAAAAAAGAAAGAAAAAACTCAAATCCCTGCAATCAGGAATGAAAAGGGTGAAGTCACTACAGACACTGTGGAAATTCAGAAGATAGTCAATATCTACTTCAAGAATCATTACTCACAGAGGTTGGAAAACACAGAAGAAATGAACAGATTCCTAGAAACATATGAGTGACCAATGCTGAATCAAGAAGTTATAAATATTGTGAATAACTCAATATGAGTTAATGAAATTAAAAATGTAGTTAAAACCTACCAATAAAGAAAAGACCAGGTCCTGATGAACTCACAGTTGAATTCTACAAGAACTTTAGAGAAGACTGAATGCCAACACTCCTCAAGCTGTTTAATGAAATTGAAAGGGAAGCAATTCTCCCTAATTCATTCCTGGAGGCAAGTATTACTCTGATACCAAAATCAGAGAAAGACCCAGCCAAAAAAGAGAACTCTAGGCCAATCTCCCTAATGAGTATACAAGCAAAAATCCTCAATAAAATGCTAACAAAAACAGTGCCGCAAATTGTCTGGAAGATTATACATCATAACAAAGAATGATTCATTCCAGGAATGCAAGGATGCTTCAACACATGGAAATCTACAAAGTAATACACCATATCAACAAAGTCAAAGACAAAAATCACACAATTATCTCAATAGACGCAGAAAAATCTTTTTATGAAGTTCAACACTCATTCATGATAAAAAAACACTTCAGAAAACTGGAATAAATGGTCTTTACTTCAGTTTGATAAAAGTCATCTATGACAAACAAACAGCCAACATCATACTAAATGGACAAAAATTCAAAGCTTTCATTCTATAATCAGGAACAAGACGAGGATGTTCATTATCACCACTGCTATTAAATATGCTTCTAGGAAACATTAGCCACAGTGATTAGACAAGAGAGAGAAATAAAAGGAATAAAGATAGGAAAGGAAAGAATAAAATTATCTTTATTCACAGATGACATGATGTTCCTCATAGATGATCCCAAATCTCAACCAAAGGCTTCTAAAATTAATAATGAAATTCAGTAGTATAGATAGACACAAAGTGAACACTCAAAAATCAATAGTATTCCTGAACACAAACAACAAACTCACAATGAACATGTATTTTCTAAATTTTCAAATTTTGTTTGAAGTCTTGCATTTCATCACTGACAACAAATACTATCACTTCCTTAATGATGATAATAAATGACTATTCAACTGGTTTATGTATCCACTAAACTAAAATTTTTTGCTTTATATAGTATACTCCTACTTATACATTTTACTGTGAAGTAGTATTTCATTCTAACAGTAGCAGCAACCTCATATATCTTGCATTTTTCACATCTCTTTTATATCAAGAAGCCGTCATGAAATTATACTATTTGGGATTGTGTAAGTATACTACATGCTTCTTCAAAAACAAAATCACCTGATGTTATCTTCATAATTGCCCAACTGTATTTGGAAAATGGGAACTGTTCACTTTCTATTCACTGAAAGAATTTATGTAATAGTGTGAAATACATCTTAAATACATGAAAAAATTCACTACAGGCACCATTTAAGTGACAAAATAATCATTTTGATAAATGTTTTAGGTACAGATGAGAATAACATTTTTTAACAAAAAATCTCTGTTGCCCAATTTGAGCTAGAACTCAATCCTCCTGTCTCTTCCTCGTGATTAGCTAGGTCTACAGATGCGTGCCTGTAAATTTTTTAAGTAATTAATTATTTAACCAAATTAATTCTGAGGAGTGAATCCAGTGCCATGTGTCACTGAGTTACAACTTCAGCCTATAATTTTTGTTTTTAAGTTCAGTGTGCTGTTTTTCAATTAGCCCTGTTTGGTTAAGTGTGCTCTTAAGTGTTTTATACCCTGACTAACCTGTGCTGTATTCTATTATGGATTTTTATTTATTTTTTTAATTCTGCTAATTTTGCCATGTATATTATGGTTTACGTGAGATACAATTTACATACAATGAAGTACAAAAATAGATGTAATTTATTTCCACACATGTAAAACACCTACAAATCATTACCAAAATCAGCATTGTAAACATGTTCTGAACCATTCCAAATTTTCCAATGTTCCTTTATAATCTTGGTTTGCCATTTCTTTTTACTTACTCTTACAACTTTATAAGCAAATAATCATTCACATCTCAGCTTTATAGTTTTATTTGCATTCAATAGTGCATTCTGTAAAATAAACACATTTTGCTGGGTGTGGTACAGCATGCTTTTAGTCCCAAGAGCTGGAGGCTGAAGAAGGAGGATCTTTTGGGAGTTTGAGGCCAGACTTGGCTATAAAGTGAATTCACAGCAAGTCTGAAATGAATACTGAAATCCTACCTCAAAAAACACACAAAAAATTTTAAAAACTTTAAAAAATACACGCTTGTTAATTTCAGCATCTTTAATATTATGCCAGTCATGATTTCATTTATTTGCTACAACTCTCTTTGCATTAAATATATTAAATACAGAGTTATCTTTAGCTTATAAGTAATTAATTCTATAAATCATCTCAATAAAATTTTCAAGAACTCTTCATGTGTATGCATATCTTGTATAAAATAGTCAAGACATAGTATCAGGAAATTATTAAAAGTACAGATATAAAATTCAAAACACTTATGATTTTGAGAGTAAAGAGACAAACTAAAACAGAAATATGAGAAAATTATCAATTATGTTTCTTTAACTGTAATTACTTTTCTAGGGAATGATTTTCATCTCAATAGAAAAACATTTGTTTAAAATTCCTAATGAATCATTTGGAAGTATAGTAAAAATGCTGTGAAAAAAGCATAAAACTTCTTTGAAAATGATAGTCTTGTTGCAAATATGAAGTCACGTACTTTATTTCTATTGTAATTTATATCACAAATTGATTACTTCATTGGAGAAGATTGTATCTTTTATAAATGAGCCCCTGTAAAATATTTTACTTTTTTTTCCAATTATAAGTAAAACAAAAACATTTTTCTTATTTCAAACTTTCCTTCATGAAGATTATTTCACTGAAATTTATGTTTATTCTAATAAATTTTGAGATCAAGATTGAATTAAATGCTTTAAAATGCTGACCTATTAGGCAAATTGAATCCATACTACTAAATAATAAAACAGAAGGAAATTTCATAAGAGTAATTGTTCAAGATACAAACCCAATAGGAGAACTCTTCAACACTAATAAACACTCATGAAAATTTAAATAAACATAAAAGTAAAAAGCAGGATTTATAGCAAGATAAGGTAATGTTTACTCAGATCATAGCTTTTCAAAGGGTCAGCTGATCACTATTGCAAAATGTATAGAAAGTTTCAAAACTTTCACAGTAAATGTCAACCTATTGACAATCACTAAATTACTTTGTCTACTTTATGCCCTCACTTGAATTGTTCAATTAAATAATTTGAATGAATGAGCCAGTGACTGATCGATAATGAAGTATTGAAAGTTAGATGTGATGTTTAGAGGAGTGGCTTTCCTTGACATCATTTCCAATATCCATTGAAAATGTAGCTTTAAGTACTAGAAGCTGTTCCCTGTAGTCAATAAACTAAGTGATGAAACTGTCACAAGGTTTAAGGGATCCATAATCATACCAAGAGTAATTATACTATCCTAATGACTTTCCCAAACTATTTCTCCTTGCAATGAGTGAATTTTAGGGTTATGTATGGAAAAGTAGGTTAGCATATACAAATTTTACATTTGTTTAATTTGGTTTATCCTAGGTAAATGACAAAGTAAACAGAATACATGATTGTTTTTGATATATAATGACATACAGCAGAATGAATAGAGGATGAATGTAACACCAATACTGCAACAAAACAAAAGAGTTTCACTAAATACAAACTCCGTTTTGTTCTATGTATATGCCCAAAAACATTAAACATTGCTTTATAAACTATTTTTCTCTTTTGAAAATGTCACTCTGAGGCTTCCTACCAAATGTACCATAAATACTCCACACAGAAGCATGTTTGTGCATCCTATAATTTTCAGGGGAGAAAGGTTGTTGACTCTCAGAAAATGTATTAAAACAGAGTTTAAAGAATAGGAAAACGTATCTAATAGAAATTTGAGCAACACAAATTTTTGGCAGTGTGTGGGGCGGTACTTCCTTGACTCACATATAGGATATCATGTTTAAGGGAAGAATGAATAACATGGGGGAACCAAGATAGCAAAGAAGAGACCCATAGTAAAGTGCAGCCTTCCTGGGACCTGGAGTTCAGACACCTGGAAGAAAACAACCTGATGAAGAGGAGGGAAGAGGTGGATCTCCAGGAAAACAACTTGATGAAGATAAATAAAAAGGTGGATCTCCAGGAACTGGGTGAAATCTGACAGGAAGACTGAAAACCATGAAGAAGCTATAGAAATGGAGCACAGTATTGAGAAATGAACAAGGCAGTCTAGAAGGTTCAACAAAGTTCCCAGAGAGGGAGATCTGTCTCTGCTGATGCAGGGTAAACTGAGAGAGAACTGGTGGCTCTAAACAGTGACAATAGTCCAGGTCAATAGCATTGGCCCCAAGAAAAGCCCATGGTTACCATAAACTGCAAAAACAGTGTGGTGTTTTATCCTTCAAATGACTCCTTTAGCAAAGCATCAGGAATCGAGGCAGGGAGAGTCCAATGATATGTCTGCCATATTCGAAAAGGTTTAATCTGAGCCATTTTGGGAAGGAGTTAATCGTTAAAGTGTGAGCTGTAGTGTGACTGCACAGTAACTATACTCGAGGATTTCTGGTGTCGCACTGCCACAGTGACTGGGTGCAGGCAGCCACAGGAGATAGTCAAGGAGAGGGCATGGGTTGGACATAAAAGGACTTAAAGTGGGAGTAAACTGGGCGTGGTGGCGCACGCCTTTAATCCCAGCACTCGGGAGGCTGAGGTAGGAGGAGCATTGTGAGTTCCATGCCAGCTTGGGCTACAACGTAAGCACAAGACCAGCCTGAACTACATAGTGCGACCCTGTCTCAAAAAACTAGGGCTGGGAGTTTGGCTCAGCAGCTTAAGCACCTGCCTGGCAGGCACAAAGTTGTGGGTTCGATCTCCGGTGCCAAAAAAACCCCCAAAAACAAAAAAAAAACAGTGGGAGTAGTCAGAGTGAATACAGCCATTGACTGCCCATACTTCTCAGGAAAAACTGGGCAGGAGCCAGGATTCGCACACAAAAATATGAATGTGGACCCAAAATAGGTCTTGGCATTACTTGATTCTATGTTATCACTGTTGAACTATTTTCTATTACTAGTGGAGGTATGGTTGTCACATTTAGTAGATATTTATTGTATATTTATTGTAAATATGTAGTTTTTCTGATAATTTATAGTATAAACACTTTTCTAGAGTTAAAGGTGATATATTATTGGTTTTCATGGTATGTATGTATGTTTGACTCTGTTATTATAAGTAATTTTGTTTCTACTGCCTGTGTGCTACAGTTGTGGCCATTAATTGGTTTTCTGTGTATTCCAGTATCTGCATTGTCTTTGTGTTATTTATAGTACTGTGATTCATTTCCAGAGAACTAGGTGCTAAACTGATTACACTGTATACTTCCCTCAAATTACTAGAAGTGTTTAGATCTTGGGACAGAGGTAAAATCTTACAGTTACCCTCACCCAGAATACATCACAACAAAACAGACACTGCTAAACAGATCTCTGTTTCTCCACAACAGACTTTTTCTACCAAATTGGCCCACAAACGTCAACACACACTCTTTCTCTCTCTCTCACACACACACGCACATTCACACACACACAGGCAATACAAACATGAAAAGACAAGGCAACAAAATACCTTCAAAAACTTACAACTCACCAGACTTTAAGGGAAGGGAAGTCAAAAGCCACAGAGTCAAATTGTTTGAAAGAATAACAGAGGACATAAAAAAATAAATGGATCAATAAGGCATTCAGTGAGAACACAGAAGATATAACTGAACAGACAATAGACTCAATAAACAAAATGATCAGTGATTTTACAGAATATACTAATAAAATCCTAAGTGAGCTAAGCAAAATAATATAATACATGAATGACTAGTTTAGCAAGAATTTGAGTTCATGAAAAGATATCTGACAGAAATTCAAAAGATTAAAATCCTACTGAAAGTATGAGTAATGGAAGTGACAAATGCCAAGGCAGAGGGTCAGAAATGAACTGGAAAATAGGGCTCATGCCAGTGACTGTATACTCAGAGATATGTGAAAAGCAAGAAAACATGATAAATGGATCACAAAGATGCTAGATGATGTAAAGACTAATGCAGGATTAATTGGAATAAGTGAGAAATCAGAAGACTGTAAAAATGACATAAAATTGTTTAATAAATTGTACCAAAAACTTTCCAAATGTTGAAGAAGAGTTTACCATTCAGATAAGCAAGATTCTGTATAGAAGCTCAAATAGACAGGATCAGAGAAGAAGTTCCTCACTATACATCTTAGTCAAAATCCCAGAGGTCTAACACCAGGACATAATCCTAAAAGCAGCAAATCATTTATAAGCATAAATCATTAGAATTATGGTAAATTTCTCAACATGAACTGTAAAAGTAATGAGACCTTGGAGTGAAGTATTTTGAATCTTAAAAAAATTTTCCAAAGTAGACATACATCCTGCAAAATTATCCTAGAAAACTGATGGAAAAATAAGGTCTATCCATGACAAAGTACACATTAAGAAATTCATGGTCTCCTAACCAGCACTTCAGAAAATTCTCAGGGATATCTTCCAAAGAGACAATGCAGACACCAATGCCATGAAGTCAAACAGAATGAATACACCAGGCAGGATGAGCAGTTAAGCAATAGGGGAAAAGGGATCTGGAAACTAATTCAATGACAAATAAATCAATACCTTTCAGTAATAACTCTCAATGTGAATAGTCTCAGACTGGCAGAATGGATCAAAAATTCCCCAACAGTATGATATATATAAGAACACATTTAATACAAAAAATCCTTCATAGACTAAAAATTAAAGGATGGTATCACAGCAATATATGTGCACCCATGTTTATAGCTGCATAATTTGTAATAACTGGATCTTGGAAGCAATTTAAATGCCCATCAACTGAGGAGTGGATAAAAAAGATGTGGTATTTTTATACAATGGAATACTATTCAATCCTAAAAAACAATAAACTTGAGGCTTTTATGGGTAAATGAATGCAACTGGAAACCGTAAAAGTGAAACAAATCAGACTTGCATGTATAAACATCATGTTGCATCACTAGTGTAAAAAACTGAAAGAGTAAATAAGATCCAAAAGTTACAAAAGATATAGTAAAAGAGAAGGAAACTGCTCCGAGAGAAATTATATTGTTTGATCAATCTTGCATGCTTGTATCTGGTTACCTGAGCAACTATTTTGAAGATAACAATATGTAATATAGCAACCATTATTAAATTCCTATCATCTTATTTTGAAATTCTGTATCACTATTTTTGTTGTTGCTGTCATTTTGCTTTTGTAATAATTTTTTTTATTTTTGTTTGCTTCTTGATTTTTCTGTTTTTTTCTCTTTATAATAAAAAAGAAGTGAAAGGTAAGCAATATTCCATCCAACAGGTACATTAAAACAAGCAGAAATATCTATCCTATTCTTGAACCAAGTGGACTTTAAGCCAAAATTCATCAGGAAAGGAAAGAAGGTCATTACGTATTGGTTAAGAGAACAATTGAACAGAAAGAGATAACAATTATAAACATAAAGGAGCCAAATGCTGGCATACCCAACTTGATAAAATATACTCTACTATACATAAAAAAATCACATAAACATTAAACAATTACAGAAGGAGGCCTCAATACACCACAGTTAAAAATTGACAGATCAAGTAGACCAAAACAATCAACAACAGCAAAAAAAAAAAAGATTAGAGTTGGACCAAACCTTCAAAGAAAAAGACTTAATTGTTAACTACACAGATTTCCGAGCAACCAACATCAGAATACAGTCTTCTCAGTTGAACATGGAACTTTCTCCAAAACAGACTCCCTAGTATCCACAAGGCAGACTTATATAAATACAAAAGAAGGAAATTACTCTACATAAATGATCAGATCAGAGTGCAGAGAAACTAGAAATCAATGGCAAAAGAACCCACAGAAACTATGTAAACATATAAAAATTGAACAATAGACACTTAAATACTCAATTCGTCACTGAAAAAAACAGAGAAGAAACTAAACAGATTCTATACCCGAACCTATGGGACAGCAGGACCAACATGATGTAGCAGTACTAAAAATAAAGTTTACAGCTATCGACACCTATATCAGAAGAAAACTATCAAGTAAATAACCTAATGATGCAACTCAAAGTTCTAAAAAACAAGAACAATTCAAATCCAAAGGTGGTACAACAAAGGAAGTTATCAAAAACAAAGCAGAAATTAATGAAATTGAGACTGCAAAAATAAATAAATAAGTAAACAAATAAAAGGAATTAATGAACTGAAGAGCTGGTTCTTCAAAAGAATAAAGTCAACAAAAACTTAGTGAGCTTTCCAAAAAAAGAAAGACCCAAATCAATGTTATTAGGAGTGAAAAAGTGAAATCACAGCAAGCATCACTGAAATCCAAAGATTAAATCAACTACTTAGAAAAGCTGTGCTCCAATAAATTGAAGATTTCAGAAGAAATGGATAAATGCTTAAATGTAAATTACCAAAACTCAACCAACAAGCTATATAAATACTAAATAATCCAATAATAGGCAATGAAATTGAACCAGTAATAAAAACCAACTAAGGAAAATCCTGTATACAATGAATTCTGGTGAATTCTGCAAGAGGTTTGGGAAGGAGATAATAATCCTCGAACTTGTTAATGAAATTGAAAGTGATGAGTACTCCCAAAGTCACTCTTGGAAGCTAACATTATTCTGATTCCAAACCCAGGCAAGGACTCAACTGAAAATGAGAACCACAGGATAATCTCTTTCAGGTGCATAGATCTAAAAATCATCAGGAAGATATCTGCAAACAGAATACAACAAATCATCAGAAATATCCTGTCTTCACCAAGTAAGCTTCATTTCAGGGATGCATGACATGAACAAAAAGACAAAATATTACATGACCATCTCCAAAGATTCAGAAAGAGACCGACCAAATGCACCATCCTTCCATTATTTAAAAAATGGAGAAAATAGGTACAGAAGGACCCTATATCAATCTGATAAAAGGCATTTATGACTATCTAGTGCAAAATCATATTAAATGGGGAAAAGGTGAAAGATTTCCCTCTAAAACCAGGATTGAGACAAGGAATTCCTCTATTACACATCCTGCTCAATATAGTTCTTGAAACATTAGCAAGAGCAATTAAACAAGAGAAAGAAATAAAAGGGGATATGTATAGGAAAGCAAGATGTCAAATTCTCAAATGATATGATTCTCTGCATTAAAAAAAGCAGAATTCCACTAAATGATTCCCAAAATGAATAATCAAATTCAGTAATGTAGGAGGATACAAAATAAATGCAAAAAATGGCATTCCTATAAATCAATAATGAACTAAGAAAAATAGTAGGAAAACAATATCATTTATGATAGCATCAAAATATTGAATACTTAAGAATTAACCTAATCAAGCAAATGAACAACTACTCTAATGAAAATTAAAGTACTCTGAAAGAGAAGATTCAGAAAATGGATATACCCCTTGTCCTGGATAGGCAGGACCAACATTCTCAAAATGTCCATACTTCTAGAGTACATACAAAGATTTATGGCAAGCTCAATCAAAATAACAAAAATTTTCTTTGAAGGAGTAAAGAAAACAGTCCTAAAATTTGTATGAAACTAGAAGAGACATGGAACAGCAAGAGCAGTATTGGGCAACAGGAACAAAGCAGGAGTCACAATCTCCGACTTCAAGTTATACCATGAAGCTACAGTGACAAAAAGAGATGGTACTTTCACAAAAATAGACAGTGGATTAATGAACCACAATAGATAATACATTCAGTCATTTGATCTTTGACAAAAAGGGTCAAAAAGATAACTGCTTTAACAAACGATGGCTGAGTAAACTGGTTATCCACTTGCAGAAGACTGAATATAGTCTCATATCTCTTACCATGTATTAATCTAAAATATAAAAGGATCAAATGCCTAAATTTTTAAACAGAAACACTTATTCTGATGGGAGATAAAATCAGTAAAACTCTTGAAAACATAGGTGTATGCTAGAAATTTCTTAATAGGATCTAATTGCCAAGAAGCAACATCAAGAGTTCATGAACAAAATCATATCAAATTTAAAAACTTCTGCACAGCAAGAGAAACAGGTAAGAGAGTGAAGAGACAGTCAACAGAATGGGAAAAATATTTTTCTATTTACACTTCAGAAATTAAGAAATTAAAAAATTAGATCCCCCCCAAATAAACCAATTAAAAAATGTACATCCAAAATGTATAGGCAGCTCTTAGAAGAATTACAAATGGCCAATAAATGTATGTGTAGTGGATTAGTAACTAGTTTAAACAACAGCTGAACTGAATCAGTGTGGTGCTCAGTGTGGATGGCCCACCTCAGGACTGTTGCCAGCATAAAAAGGAGAAGTGGAGAGGAAGAGTAGCATTGTAGGTTAACCTAGGTGAATGTTGTTGTTTGGAGTTGTTAGCTCTTTTGGAGCTGTTGGTTCTCCTGGAGGAGCTTGTCATGCTGGCCTCCCTGATATGAACTCTGCTGTTGTCATCAGACGAGTTCAGGAACTTGTCACTGTGAGTGGCTGTGATTCACTTTGGGGAAGGTCTGGTCCTTACTTTGAGCATTGCTTCCTGGCTCCAGAGGGGAAGATGTGTGCTGTTCAATCTCCAGGAGAAGCTTGTCATGCTGACTTCCTGATATAAGTTCAGTTCTTTTCATCATTGGAGGATCTTGGGACCTCATTGTTGCTGAGGATGGCTGTGGTACTTTTCAGGGGAACCCTGGTCCTTATTTTGAGCTTAACTGCTTGGCTCCAAAACAGGACCCTCAGTCTGCTGGCACAGATCCTTCACCTCACTGGCATAGACTTTCTAACTTCCACAACTGACCTGTGGGCCTTCTCAGTGCAGATCCATGGAATAGACCCAAATGGGTCATTTCGTGGGATCTAGGATTTAGTTAAACTCATGCAGCTTATTACTATGTGATCCAGGCCCTCGGCTGAATTTTCTAGGTCTTTAGTGTTGTGGATAGATTTCCTGCACATTCTTTGTATTTGACTTTTTTCGGTGACCATTATAAATAATACTACAAATTATGTGTCCTGCATGTAGTTATTCTCCTTGCAACCCCTGACTACAGCAGTATGAAAATATGTTCAGCATCTCTGACCACTGGAGAAATGCAAATTGAAACATCAGTGAGAGTCCAGCTTACTCTAGAAAGAATGACTATCATCAACAAATAAAATAAACTCTGGTGAGGCTGTGGGGAATAAGGAACACTTCTTATTGGGTGGAAGGTAAACTAGTACAACTCCTATGGATATCTTTATGGGTGTCTTAGTTAAACTAAGAGTTGAAATTCCATTTTATCTAGGCACTCACATTCTAGGTATCTTCCCAAAAAAATTGATCATGTTACAATGGTACATGTATTACCTACATTTATAGCAGAACAATTCATAATACCTAAATTTTGAAAGTGGCTGTATATCCATCATGTAATGTCCTAGGTGTCCATCAGATAAATGGATAAAGACAATGTATTTTCACACAATGGAGTACTAGTCTGCCATAAAGAAGGATAAACTTGAGCGATTTGTAGGAAAACAGATGCACCCTGATACCATAATATTAAGTGAAATAAATTAGACACATGACCTTAAATATCATGATTTACTTTATGAGTAACCCCAAAATATAAATATATTACAGGACAAAGTAAAATACAGATAATGGAAAGTAAGAAGATAGGTCTTTTGCAAAAGGGAACCGGACCAAGTGATGGAAGGAGGACTGAGAGTGGCTGAAGGGAGAGGATGAAATATAAACAAGATACATCACGTAAATGTGTTATACACATGTGTCAACTCCCCACAATGAGCGCAAACATTATTTTCAGCAAATACGTAATAATGAAAAATATTTTGTAGTTTTTAAAATTTATTTACTTATTTATTTGGTTTATTTCTTTGGTTTTAGTTTTAAAATTTATTTATTTTATTTATTTGGTACCAGGAATCAAACTCATGACCTCATGCTTGCCAGGCAGGCACTTACACCACTAAGCTACATCCTCAGCCCACAAAAAGATATTTTAAAATGTATGCATTACATAACCATAGTACATTACACAGTCCACTTTTTTAAACCAAAACAACAAAAAAAAAAGTGTTTCTAAGTATGAACTACATGTCTGCATGGCCAATCATCCATTCCCTTTGAGAATTCAAAAATATATTTAAATGTTGCCTTATTTTCTAATTGAGAAAAAGTCACAAAGCTAGGAGAAGTGGCCAAGTTCAAAGAGGAGCATTAAATACAATTGTCTAATTCTGTTTCCTCTATTTTATTTTTTATTTTCATGGTTATTCAGTAAGGAATTTGTTTCTCCTTGAAACATTTATTTACTCTGCAATGATAAATGCTTATCATATGATAGATCAGGCAGATTAATTTTTGAAATGATAGTTTTAGCCTTTATTGAGTTTTTGTAAACAATAAACACATACATAGCACCATCATAACTAGCTTTGAATTCAGTAGTAGTATTGCAACAGAGTAAGATGCATGAGGGTTTAGTGATGTTTTCTCTGTTCTACAAAATTAAAAATCCCAACTCTCACTGTGGCTGTACTATATTTGGAAGTGGAGTCTTCAGTAAGTTCTTAGAATTAGATAAGATCATGAGGGTGGACCCGGAATCTGATAAGATGAGTGCTCTTGTAAGAAGGGGCACTGAGAGCTGATTCACTGTAAACACTGGGGAAAAGCCATATGAGTACAAAGTGGCAAGGCAGCCACCTAAAAGCTGAAAAGAGAGTCTATACCAGGAAGCCAGTGTCCCTCACCTTGAAACCAGCTTCTGGAATGCACTGAGGATTGCACCCAGGGTCCTTGCACTGAGCAACATTTCCAGTCATTTTTTTAATGTTTTATTTTTACACAGGGTCCTGCTAAGTCACTAAGTTAACCAGGCTAGAATCAAGCTTGTGATCCTCCTGTCTCAGCAACCCCAAGTCCTGGGAATAAAGGCCTTTTTCGTTAAGTTCTCCAATCTGGTGTTTTGTTACAAAAGCCTGCAGAAATAGTGAACCTTTTAGAGTTTTCAATGATAACAAAGAGCTGGGTGTGGCACACGTGCCATAAATTTGTCACCATGGACTAAGGCAAATGTTAAAGAACACTTCTCGGTGAGGTGGACATTATGTGTTGTGTTTAGGTAAGTAATGCCATAAATAATGTGAAGAAATAAGCCACATTAGGACATGAGTCACATGGGCACAATTTCATGTAAAGGAAACCATGAAGAAATGTAAAGTTCTAATGTATATGCGTTAGGTTGGCATGTTTTTTTTTTTTTGTTTTTTTTTTTGTTTTTTTGTTTGTGGTACCAGGGATTGAACTCACAACCTCGCGCCTGCCAGGGCAGACGCTTAAGGCACTGAGCCAAACTCCCGGCCCTGGTTTTTGAGGCAGGGTCGCACTATGTAGCTCAGGCCGGCCCTGTGCTTGCGTTGTAGCCCAAGCGGGCCTCGAACTCACAACGCTCCGCCTACCTCAGCCTCCCGAGTGCTGGGATTAAAGGCGTGCGCCACCACGCCCGGTTTGGCATGTTTGACAAAGAGTAAGAAGTCCGAAATCACTCACTTGGCAGAGATTAGATCATGTAGGGCCCTCTACAATCATTACAATGATATTGGATTTCACAAAAATGATATGAAGCTTTTAGAATATTTTGAACAAATAAAGACACAATATAACTTATGTTTTTGCAAAATTACTACAGCAGTTATTTTATGAAGAGGCAGGTATGAATTCAAGGAGGTTGATAAAGGCAATTTTAAAACATTGGGCAAGCTACGTTGACTTTCTTGTCAAACAAGAAAGACAATAAAATATTACTTAAATAGAAGATTGAAATGTAAGATAGAGATAACAATGGTGCTCTGAATTAATAAAACTATTGAAGTATGTATTTTAAAAGCAAATATCTAATGTACTAGCTTTAATGAATAAATTGTGTTAAATTCATTGTTGTACTCAATTTTAGTGTAGAAAGCAGAGAAAGAAAATGAAGAAATGTTTAATCTATTTAGGTTCTTTTTCCTTTCCATTCTATCCTTCCTCTGTTATACACACATACATGCACACAATTTTTCTAGTAAAAGTATTTGGATGTAGAGAGAGTTAAATAAATCATATAATTTTATATTCAGTCTACCGTAATATCCATAAAAAGAGATGACACTTTTTTATACCTTTTGGAAATGTGCAAACCACCCACAAATGGAGGGAGGGGAAGAGAGATGTGCGGGGAGATGAAGTAATTAAATGTGTTATGTACAAGTACCAACGAGCAATGATGAATGTAATCATTATGTATGGTAAACCAGTACTAACAAAAATAAAAATTAGAAAAACATTGTTCAGATAGCATGACTCTTAAAAGCATAATAGCATAAGCTCCTGCACTATAATTATAATTTTGTGTCATAGGAATAGTAGAAAAAGAAAAATTCTCATTTCTAAACTTTTAGAAATATCATCAGGACATAAAAAGTCAGTAGCAGATGAAAAAGGAGCAGATGAAAACTTTGAATAATGAAAGTTAAAATGAATTTTATTCGTAACAAGATGTGATTTCTAAAAGTATCAGTTCATGAATGAAGGAAAAAGTATAACCTCTATTCTCTCTGAAATTCATTTGAGGATGATGAGATTGCTATAGACCTAAGATAAGAAGATCTATATTCATTTTGAAGTCAATAAATAACGGGAAATAGGTAATGACATTATTAAACAATGAAAAATATCTTGTATAATTGAATATAGATTTAATTTTTCAGTGGAAAAGTAAGACAGATGGCATTATTAAAACAGCTTCAAAAATAAGTAGGTTTCAAAGTGAAGATACAATTTAGAGACAGAGGAGAAAGTTCTTTGTAAAAGGAAGCTAGAAAAGCTTTTTCAAGTAACACGAACAGGAAAGTATAAAAGAAACATTTTTGGTACTATCAAATCTTGATTGCTTCATAATAAAGAGTGCTTGCACAAGTAACCTCTCTTTCCACCCCCATTTACCAGTAGGTGACACATTGTGTCCTTGAAATGTTCATGTGTTTCATAAAAGGTCAAGATGTGCTGCAGTAACAAAATCACACTGACATCTACATGGTTATACAACAAAGAATCTCAGTCAGGGCTCATTTCTCTTGAGTGGAACAAGGAATCCACTTGCAGAGGTCCAGACTCATGCAGGCACACGAATATTATAGCCTGCAGTACCAAATGAAACACTGGCTATTTTTCATTTGATGTTTAGTATACTGTTAAGTTGTACAGGGGTTTATAAAAATTAGGAGAGCAAAAATTTATATATGATCAATTAATTCATTAAATAACTAATCTCTTTTTACTGTTTATTGTACCCTTTATGCCTGGTTGTGAACATTTTAGATGATCATTGTAATGTTAATCTGATCTTGCCTATCTTCTTTTTTAAACTGTCTAGGTAATTAATAGATTGGAAGATTTGTATTTTTAAAAAATTTATTTAGCACTTTGTTCTTTTCATGGAAATGAATATAGACCTCACTGATATAAAGAACCAAAAAGAATGACTCTTGTCAGAATACTCATGAATCATTATGAACAATACAGATTCTACTTAATGACTACAAATTACATAAAGTAACAATTTTGTGATATTGATGAGAAGCAAGAACTTGCAACTCACATAGTTGGTATGGAGTACCACAAACTGAATCTGGATATTGTGGGAAAATTGACTAGCTAATCACTATCTCTATGCAGTATTAAACTAACTCCATATCACCTTTAGTATTGTTGAGGGAAATAGTTTTGCGAAAGAAGTGAATATGACATTTTTGATATTAAAGAAGTTAACAAATAGAAACACTACCCAGATATTTTGGCCAATGTATATTCGGCTCTATGTCTTAGTGTCTAGTGACCATATTCAGGGTTTGATCATTTATTCAAAGAAGTTTAAATTCATGTATGTTTTGGGTTGATAATGAGAAAACCTGAGATACAGGGGAAAAATCGTTCATGTATACATTTTCTACTGTAATTATGCATATGCATATATATTTAGTATATAAAGAAAAAATTGTACATTTAGTGATTATAATTTCCTTCTGAAGTATAGATTTGAGGCAATGCTTCATAAAATACAAAGTGCTTTGTAAAACATAAATCTTACACAAATATTTGAGTTGCACACTGCTCTAAATAATGCACCTCGAATGGCCACAGCAGCAAACAAGCCCAGTCTAGGAACCAGCACCATGCATGGGCCGTGACTGGACTGGGCACAGCTAGACCCCAGCCCCTTCCAGGGCACGGGCAGGCAGAAAAGAAGTACCACCTCCAACCACCACCACCATCACCAAGTGACCAGCTTATCTGGAGGAACACAAGTTGTGATGATAGCTATTGAGGTGAAATGCAATTGGATGCCTATGGTGCTTTGGTGTTTCACTAATATTGCACATCTAGGGCCAGTGGTCTGATCACAGGTTCAGAGGATATGGCTAAGCAATGTGTCATCTAGAGGGGGTCTCCTTCTGAGGATTGTAGCCATTGTTGATTCCCTATGGTCTTGTTTTGAGGTCCTATACAATTTCCATTGTTTTGTTGGGTTGAATTTTATTCATTTTTGTTTTGCTTGATCATGTTAAATCCCATGGCAGGAGAAGCTATTTCAAGGATAGCAAGATATATTATGGTAGCAATTTTGGATTTACTATTGGCTTGTTTTGAAGTCCTTTGTCACATTTTTGTTTTGTTTTTAATGTTTCTATTCTATTCTGTTCTGTTTGTTTTTTACTATGTCTGATGTTATCTGCAGCTATTTTGAAGGCATCAAAAGGCATTATCAACTATTGTTGATTTTGTAATGTTTTGAAGTCCTGTATGTCTTACACTGGTCTGTTTTGATTGGTTTTATTCTGTTGTGTACTCTTTAAAATAAAAAATAAAAAGAATGCAGCTGATTGTGTTTCCTATATATTGGTTAGAAAACTTTTGTAATTCTTATTCATTTGTTGCTGTGAATATAAACTGATTTGTTAGTAGTTAATATTCCTTGAGAAGCTTCAGTTTTGTTTGATTTGAAGAAAAAAAGTAGTATTCTCAATATACTTGGATATGACCTGATTCAGAGTCAGTGACATTAGCTAAACTTTTATTAGGCATGTTCAAAAATGCAATAAATGTTTGCATTTAAAAATAATATTACAGTAAAAGACACATTACCATTAATCATCTCAGCATACTCTCCCTTGTGTGGAATGTGCTTATCCCATCTTTCTTGTCGTTTTCTGAGGCAGTTCTGGAAGAAAGCTTTCATGTCTTTAATTGCACTCTCTTGGTTGCCCTGACATCCTGAATCCACTCTAAATGCTTGCCTTGGTCAGATCTCAGCGTATCGGATCCTGTGAATACAGTGGGTGAGAGGACGCTGATTTTTATGTGCTTACTTTCCTGTTGTATGGCACTCAGCACCAGCAGTCACTGAATTTTATTTCTTACTTCATAATGGCACTCAAGAGACTTATAGAACTGATTCAGAAAGTGCTCAGAATGATGAGGAAAGTGCGTTTGAAGTAAGAGGGAGTGTGCTGAGGGAAATTAATAGTAACATGTCTTGTTGCAACAAATATTTAAAATTTAAACATTCACATAAATTTTACACTTTGTATGAGACCAGTGAGTTATTCAAAATACCAACTTTCTTAACTTAAGTGAAAATAGTAATAATAAAAAAGGTTTAATCATGTACACTTATTCAAGTTGAGGTAATAACATCATATTTTGTTTTTTTCTGTAGTATAATAGTTTTTCTGTATTCCTTAGGTATTCTATGTGATAGTTTGATGCATATCTAGAATGCATTTCCCTAAAACTTTACTGTACATGGACATATTATAAAATTGTTCCTCTTCGCATTATTTGTATTTGACATAATAATGATAAATATTTAGGGGTACCATATGATGTTCTGAAGTATGTATACCTACTATAACTTTTCAATTATAGTAAACTATCTCCTCAAACATTTATCATTTCTTCATGATGAACATATTCTAAGAGATTTCTCTTTCTTCTTTTAAATGCACAGTAAATTATTGTTACCTATAGTCACCACATGGTACCAGAACTTATTTCTCCTAATTAACTATAATTTAATTCACATGAATCAAACTATCTCCAAGTTTCCCCAAATCCCTACACTCTCCAGAGTCTAGAAACCATTCTTTTATTCTGAATTTCTATGAAGTCAACTATTTAAATTCCATGTATCAATCTTTCTGTGTCTAACATTTCATTTAATATAATTGCCTTCACTTCCATCTAAATTGACACAAATTACAGGAATTCATATCAGAATACTATTGTATAGTACATATGTACCACCTTTTATTTATCCATTTCATTGTCTGTCATTTGATGATATGTAGGTTGTTTCTGTTTCTTTGCGGTTGTGGATAGTGCTACAGTAAAATGTCTCTATTATTTTTACTTTTATTATTTTTGTTTTTATCAGTACGTGTTTGTGGTACATGAGGTTACACTCATCCTGGGGAGTTGGTATACGTAAATAACTTATTTTACTCCTTTTTATGTCTACTTTCTCTCCCCTCTCACTCTTCCTTCCATCTCTTGGTCCCCTTCCATTTTCAAATGGATCTTCAACATTTTGATTTTGTTTTATTGCAACACTATCTAAAAATGAGATATTTAGAAAATTTGGTAAATCTGTTTCCCATAATGGTCATCTAATTTCCATTCCTATCAACTCTGTGTTAGAGTTCCCTTTACCCTGAAACTCCTATCACCATGCATAAGGCTTGATTTAATCCAAAGCCTCACCAACACTTGGTGTGTTTGTCTCTTTGCTAACAGACTGGTGCCAAAGTGAAATGATAGTGCACTATGGTTTTGTCTTTCATTTGCCTGATGATTAATAATGTTGAGTACTTGTTTTCATTTAACTGTTTATCATTTGTTTTCTTTTGAGAAAAGTCTATTAGGTCTAGTGTCTAAATCAGATTTATTTATTGCTATTGAGTTGAGTTCTTTATATTTTATATTATAGATATTAAAATATTTTTCAGATGCATATTTTCTAATTATTCTCTCCCTTTCACTAGATTGTCTCTTTATCATTTCTGTCACTGTACAGAAGTTTTTTAGCTTGATGTAGTATCATTTGATTAATTTTGCTTTTATTTCTGTGCTTTTGGGATCTCACTTAATAAAATAAAGAGCTTGCTGATTCAAATGCCCTATAGCATTTTCTGCCAGCAATTTCTTAAGTTAAGATCTATATGTTAAGTTCTAACATTTAAGGTCTTCATTCACTTTGAGTTGAGTTTTGTAACTGTGGTTGGGGTCTACTTTCATTCTTCTGTGCATTTTCCCAACAATATTTATTAAAGACTGTCCTTCCCCAGTGTTTGCTTTTAGCACCCTTGTCAAACATTAGGATAAAGATATGCATAAATTTTCTTCAGGTCTCTTCATTCTGTTTCATTGGTTGATGTGTCTGTTTTTATACCTAAATCCTAATATTCTGATTACTTCAGATACTCTTGCTCTGTCTCTTCTTTTCTTCCTTTTGCCACATTTTGTTAGTGTATGCAAGGTTTTTTTTTGTGGTTCCAAATGAATTTTAAAGTGATTATTTTTTGCCCTGTGGATAATGTCTTTGATATTTTGATAGGGATTGCACTGAATCTGTAGGTCAGTTGTGTAATATGAACATGTGAAAATATTCTTCCAATCCTTGAATGCAGGATGCTTTTCCATGGTAATTTTTTATCCTCATTTTAATTTATAAATATTTTATTGTTCATCTTTAGAGATCTTTCACCACTTTGGTTAAACTTATTCCTAAGTATTTTATTTCTTTGTAGTTATTTTCCATGGGATGATTTTCTTCATTTCTTTTTCAGACAAATAACTACAAACTTGTACCATAGTATCGATTTTTGTATCCTACTAATTTTCTGAATTTATTTGCTGTCCTTGTGTCTGTATTTCATTTATTTCTTCATATATTATCCTTCCTTTTGTGCTAATTTCCGTCTTGGTTTATTCTTGTTTTTCTAGTTCCTTGAGGTAAAATGACAGTTGCTCATTTGATACCTTTGTGCTGTTTTACTGGGGATTGAACTCACAACCTCACACCTGCCAGGACAGGCTCTGAAGCCACTGAGCCAAACTCCCAGCCCTGGTTTTTTTGAGGCAGGGTCGCACTGTATAGCTCAGGCTGGCCTTGCGCTCGCGTTGTAGCCCAGGCCGGCCTCGAACTCACAACGCTCCTCCTACCTCAGCCTCCCAAGTGCTGGGATTAAAGGCCCTTTGTGCTGTTTTAATGTAGGTTTAAAGTACTATAAATTTCCCTCTTTGCATCATTTTTGCTATATCTCACAGGTTTTAAATGTTGTTTTTTCATTTTTATTTGTTTAAAGAACTTTTAAAAAATTTCTTCTCATTTTTTTGTTAATCCCTTGTTTATGTAAAAGTAAGCTTTTCATTTCCCATGTGTTTCTGTGCTACAGAGATTTATTTATTACTGATTTTATTTTGTTGTGGTGAGAAAAGATACTGTGTATAACTTTATTTTTTAAAAAATTAGACTTATACCTTATCGTGTAATCTGTTCTGGAGAAAAATTTTCATGTACTGTTGAGAACAATGTCTATTCAGCAACTGTTGGATTCAGTGTTCTATATGTGATGATTAGGGACATTTGATCTAGAACCAATTTTAACTCTGCTGTTTCTTTCATGATTTTCTGTCTAGATGACCTCTCCATTGACAAAAATGCAGTAATACAGTCCCTTACTGATATTTTATTGAAATCTCTCTTTCTCTCTCTCTGTCTCTCTGTCTCTCTCTCTGTCTCATACTGCATACAGTCATGTTTACAACTGTTATTTCCTTTAGCTGAACTGACACCTTTAAGGTTATAAAAAGACCTCATTTCTTTTTACCATTATGTTTCTTTTTTGAATATCTATTATGTCTGTTACTCCTTTCTTTTCAATTTCATTTACATGAAATAACATATTCCATTCTTTAATTTAAAAGTACATGTATCTTTGAGGTGCAGAATGTTTCTTGTGAGAATTATATGACTGGGCCTTGCTTTTTATTCATTTGGCCATCATATGTCTTTTAGAGAATTTATTGCATTTATAATTAAGGGACTCACCAATGGACAAAGAGAAGCTTGTCATTTTGTTACTGCTCTCTAGTTTTATTGTAGTTCATTATAATTCCTTGCTTTCTTTCTCCATCAAATAATTTTCCTTTGTCATTCGTAATTTATTCTATTATTCTATCTTGCTTCTTTGACTATATTTTTGGTGTGTGGGTTATACATTTTTACTTTGTGGTTTTCATGAAGCTTACAAAAATATTTTTGTTGTGACAAATTTTTAAAAGTGATTATAGCAACATTGATGATAAAGAGGGAAAGAAACAAAAAAGACAGCAAAAGCAAATGAAGATACACACTTTCATTCCCTTCTTATTCCATTATCAATTTTAATGATTTATTTTATACCTTTGTATATTTCTTACCTCTTAACATATTAATAAAATTATTCTTATGTGTTTTGATTTTTATTCTTATTTCTTAAGACTTAGGTTAGTCATGATTTTAAAAATATAAGTGCATTCTGAATTTCTCTTCATAGTCTTAACAGTGTGTTTTATACCTTCCATTGCTTTCTTCTTACTCTTTATCATGTCTTTCTTTCAGTTTGGGAAAAAAAAACCTCTTCAGTGCTGACTTTGAGAGTACATATTCTGAAAAATATCCCATTAGCCTTTATTATAGGGCTGCTCTAACATGAAAATTTTCTCCAGTTTTGTTTATTTAGAATTGTCATTATCTCTCCATTCTCTGTAGAGGATAGATTTGTTGTGCACAGTACTCTTGACCAGCAGTCATCTCAGTTGTTTTGGTGTATAAGTTTTCTGTTGAGAAGTCTGCTGTTGCACAAAAAACACACTTGTGTGTTTTTTATCTTTTTCTTGCTGTTTTGAGAGTCTTTTACTTTCTCTTTCTGGTTTGAGAAATTGTGATATACGTTAGGACAAAGATTCTTTGGCCTTTGATCTTTGTCTTCCCATACTTGGGTATCCTTATTCTTCTCTAGGTTTGAAAAAAAATTTTTATTTCTTTCAATAAACTTTCTACTCCTTTGACATTCTCAAGTTCCTTTTGATCTCCAATAATTTCAGTATTTGCTCCTTCAACATTGCTCCAAATTTCCATAATTTCCTTATTTATCTTCATTTTTCTTTGTCTTTCTTTCTGTGTGTATTTTCAAGTAGCTTACCTATGAACACACTAATTCTTTTTTCCTGTTTGATTTATTTTACTATTGTCTTTTGTTAAATTTTAAATTTTTCTTGTACTTTTCAGCTTGGGGATCTCTAATAGTTTTAAACTTCAATCTTCCTATTATATTTCTCTGAGGGGATAACTGAATTATTTCTCTAGGTTTTCTTGAAGATTATTGAGTTTCTACAAAACTGTTGTTTTGAGTTCTCTGTCCAAGAATTCTCACATATGAGGTCCTACATACCCAATGTATACAATATTTTATTTTGTTCATTAGATGACTTCATGGTTTACTCAAAGTCCTTGATGTTTGTTGTTATGTGTTATACAGTGTAATATGTACAGTAAAGTGTTTGGTATTTATTGCAATTTTCATAATCTCAGTGTTTTGTTGCTTTGCTTGGCCTGTCCTTCCAAAAGTTTTAAACATCATTCTACTTTCTCTAAGCTTGTGGGTACTTCTGCTGTTTCAGCAGAAGGTGATGCTCTGGGTCCAGGTTTGTGATAAGACCATTGTTGGTGTGTTGTTATTATTTCAGTGCTAGAATACACAACATTGTTTCATGGCTTCACTTGATGGGCTGTTTAGCATGAACTGGGTGAGTATCTGAAAAGGGCAGTCCATTCTTATAAGCCTACACCAGGAACTGATACAGCTTAGACACTAACTGGCCTATAAGCAAGCACTGCTTAGTGTTATGCCTTACTGTGAAAGGAATACCCCAGGGATCTGTGCAAAGAATTGGTGCTTACCTTCTTTTTCTTTCCCTAAATATATAATGACTTTCTGTTTTATTTCCTGGAGCTGGGCAAGGACATCAGGCAGGAGTGTAGTGCTGTGACCACCAGTGTTATAACACGAGGTCACACCTCAAACCCATCACCTTTTGAAACTAGCACAGCACAGGGGCAGGCACATGTGCCACATTGCTGAGCACTACTTGCTGCTGTGAACATGTGTCCTGAGATTTCTGCAGCTAGCCACAGGCAAGCACCCTGAGATGATGATGAAAAGGGCCTTAGGTCTCTACCTTGCATTTACGTGTATCCAGAGGCACCATTTATGGGTACCGAATTGTGAGTAGAACACATGTGGATCTTTCCAGTGTTAGGTTTTACTGACCTGACGCTAATTTCCAAGGCAAAGTCCTGTGCTTACTATGTCCTCTGCCTAAGGGATGGAATATTACACTATACTATGCTTTTCAAGGATGTTCAGCATACAGTGGAGACCCTTGACCACTAAGCCTGATTCTAAACTGGACAGCAGCTAAGTTTCACAGCCAAAAGTACCTATGCAATCTTGGGTGTGTGAATGAAATATACAACAGTTAGTATTCCTTCAGGCTGCAACCTGTTTTTGGCCTATCAAACTTCAGGTTTTTGCTTGATGCTGCTGCAGAAATAAAGACTCCATCTGTGAGCACTGGTCTGGGATTAGTGCCCTTTTTAGTTTTCCCTGGTGCTGCATTTCACGATACCTGACTTACACTGAGTTCCAAAGTGAAGTCCTTCACTCATTTTCCTGCTTTATTCCCTGAGGCTGAAGTACTGCTGCATGCTAAGCTGCTTGAGGTTTGTGGAGGGTTGGCAGGGGAGCAATGGCTTTGGCCAGTGTGGATCCAGAGGCTCAGTCTCTGGGCACTGACCTGGGCACAGGGCCTGTGAGGCTATGGTCAGCACTTGATTTCACCATGGTAAGCTTGATACTGTGCTTCAAGTCTAAAACCTATATTTGATTTTCCCTTCTACCTACAGTCAGGAGGCCTCTCTTCATGCTGTACTGGTTAAAGCTAAAGAAGGAATGACATAAGGAACTCATTCATCCCTTTGTTTTTCTGCAATGCACCCTCTCTTATACTAAACTAGGAACTGTTGTTTCTTATCTACTGTTTTTTTTTTAAACTCTTGTGAATATAGTTTTTGTATGAAACCCTGTTAAGATTTCTGTCTCTTTGGAAATACAGTCACTAAAGGAACTTATTCAGTCACCCTCTTATTTTGCCCCAGATTCATATATTTTGAATGCCATTTAAATTTTAAAATAATGTAACCAATTAGGCAAAGAAATACTGAATTTTAATTTGGATATATCAATCTGTGTGTTTGTTTAGAAACGAACATTGATAGCAATGCTAAAAATGACGTATAATTGGGTAGTTTCTCCCAATAATTGTAATCATTGCTTGATTGACTTCCAACTTGCACATGTTCTCATAAAACTCAAAAAATATATAATACTCACTGATATTTCTTAAGCAGTCAGATGTCTTTTAATAAAAAGTACTGTATTCATACATACACACAGGCTACACATAGATATTCATTTGTTCAGCAAATATTTGTGGGGAACACCACATATTGTGAATAATTGCAAGAATGGGGTTACAATTTTGAACAAAAAAGAGGTTCTACTCTTAAGTAATTCAGCTTTGATTACAGAAAATAAACAATAGTTACATAAGTATATAAGATAACTTGATATGCGGTGTTCAATATCATTCTCCCTATTAAAAAAATGTGGGATCAGAGCACTGGATAATGATTGATAATTGTGAAAGATCTTACGCCTTTTATGTACAGAATGATCCCAGAGAAGTCTTTGTTAGTGGAGGCAGGAAGAAAATGACAAAGTGAGTCATTCAATGACCTAAGCCAAAGGCAGGAGTAGAAAAGAAATATAATCTTTTAGAAAAATGGTCCTTTTCAGATAGAAAAATTCCCAAATGTATAAAAAGTCATATGACAAGTTTGTTACATAAAATCTGAATATTTAGAGTATCTATGCTTTTCAATAAAAAAGAACCATAATGGTCATTTAAAAATCATCTGTTGTTCCCTCACATGATTTTAAGTTTTGAATTGTGAACTGTTTATCTTACCATATCAATAAGAAGAAAATGAGACAAAAATAAGTTTTACAGAAAATTGAATTAATGTAAATTTTCACTATACTTGTTTGGTTCTTTATTTCACTGCATTTTAACTAATTCAAATCTTGTTGAACATTATTTTTTTTCTGCTTTCCATCGTTATTAATATTAAACTCACAAAACGAATCACTGTACTTTTCTTTCTGATTACTAATCATGTTAATTGGTTTACTTTTGAAAGATATGTATACTTTGTATGTAAATTTTGTAAAATTTTCAAAAGTTTATTTTGAAAGTAAAACCTGTTTAACTTTTATGTTTTTATAACTAATGACCCATTTTATTTAATATAGTTAAATATTAATTGTATCTTTATTCATGTATCATTTTATTGCCTCCTTCTTTCCTTAAACTCATTCATAAAAGTTTCATCATTCTGAAATCAAATAATTACATTTTAAAGTATTTTTTCCTAACTTTATTTCAACATGTTCTTTTTGTTTTGTTTTTTTTTTGGTAGCAGGGATTGAACTCACACCCTCACACTCGTCAGGCAGGTGTTAACACCACTGAGCTAAATCCTCAGCCTTCAACATGTTCTTTTTGTCAAGACTATAATTTTCCTCATGCAAATAATAAAATAGGATATTAATCTCTATATTTTTAATCAGACCAGTTTTCTTAGTACCTCCTACACAGCAATGCACTCTTTTATGCTTCATCTTTCATTTGCTAACTTTTTATATGTTAGATTTTATTTCAAAATAACTTTTCTTTTTTTATGTGCGAGGTACTGAGGATTCAACCCATAGCCTTGGCACTGAACTCTATGTATTTCCTAGTATTTAATTTAATTTAATTTTCATTTTCATTTCATTTCATTTCATTTTAGTGGTGCTGGGGATTGAGTCCAGGACCTTAGCATTGATTTATATCTCCAGATCTTTTTAATTTTTTATTTTGAGACAAGTTCTTGTTAAGTTGTTAAATTTCTCAGGCTGGGTTTGAATTTATTATCTTCCTGCCTGAGTTTTATCGAAGTGCTAGGTTTATCAACATGTACCACTATATCTGGTGAGCAATTGTTTCTTTATATTGATTTGTCTCTTGATCATTTTAAACTAATCAAGATATACTATTACTTTTAGCTTTAAGTACAATATTTATTAGTTTTATTACCTTTCAAAATTTCCTTGGTAGTTTTATATATATTTTATATTACCTGTGAGTGAATTTGGTTGAGAATTTAAAAGCAGGATCCTTGTATTTTAATGTATTTTCCTTCTCTGGGTTCTTTTTACTTAATCCACTGGTTTCTGTATATAACTGCTATATACAGAAATGCAAATTAACGCTGGTATTTTCTCTACCTTCTCTTGTTTCCAACTCTTCTCTTATTCTGCCTCATGCATAAGCTACTTTATGAAGATTGCATTCTAAAAATGAAAAATTATCTGCCATTATTTCTTCAAATAGTTATTTGAAATTTTTCCTCAAATAATCATTTAGCCACATGCCTTTCCTTTTCCTTTTGAGATTCCACTTACGCGTGTGTTAGGACACTGGTTTTGTCCCCCAAGATCTACATACTTTCCACTCTTGGTGGGATTTTTTATTTACCATTTTTTATCTTTGTTTCTTAGTTTGGGTAATTTCTATAGGCCTCTTTTCAAGCTCACTGTTTTTTTCATGGTACCATAAACTCTGCTGATGAACCTATTCAAGATACTCTACATTATTGTCATTTTTAAAAATAATTTTTAGCATTTTTACTCGAATCCTTTTCATAGTCTTTCTCTATCAAGCTTGCAATCTGTTTTCTATATTTTTATTGTAGGTGTTAGCATATTAATCATATCTTTTTAAAGTCTCCGAAAGGGATCTCAGCATCTGTGTCATGGTTGTGTCTAACTCTAAAGGTGGCTGGGTCTGCTGGGACACGTTTGATTTTTGCCTTTTTGTTGCTTCACGCACTTTTAAAAAGGAGCATCATAGATTGTATAGTGGAGACTATGGTAAATAGATTTTTTGTCGGTTGGGCCTTTAGTGCAGCAATATCATTAATATATGTAGGAACTGTGTGATATTTGGAGTGCACTGTTGCTTCAGACTAAGCTTCAGATGTCTCCAAGGATTCCTTGTGTGTAAGGTCCAGGCTGATACAGCTGGGGGTTCTTTTGCAACACTGTTCTATTCTTAGCTTTTGATCTTTTGTGCTGTGCCTAAGAGACTTTGTGTTTCATAATTTGCATGAGATTGGATGAGGTTATCCTGGTGGTGGCCTATGGTAAGGATTTTCATTGTTGTTTAATGTCTCAGTCACAGGTAAACCCAGCATCTTGGATTCATGACCTCCACAGGATCCCTGTTTATCCCTTAGCTGGAGTGCTAGCTGCAGCACATTTTTCTACCCCTTGTAGTAGACACTGAGATATTGAGAGAATTGTTTTATTCCTTTATTCTCTCTCTTTCTCTGTTGGTCTGCTTGCTTGTTTGTTTGTCTGTTTGTTTGTTTTTTGAGGTAGAATCTCACTGTGTAGTCCAGGCTGGCCTTGAACTAACAGTGTAAGTTAGGCTGAAATTCACAGCAATTCTCCTACCTCAGTTTCTCGAGTACGAGGATTACAGCTCCTTTATTTTCTTTTATCAGCTAAAAGAAAAGTTTTAATTTCTAGAGACACTAATTTTTTAACTTTATTATTCATGGTATTGCATTGATTAAAGTAATTTTTCCTATATTAATGCAGCATTGTTATATCTATAACCTTAGAAAATGTAATCTATTTTAAATTGATATTTATGTATTGTGTCTTTAATAATACGTTGCTATTGCAGTTGCATTTTGCCACATCTCACATTTTTTATTGTCAGAAAATAGGGAACAATGGATTGTGGGGAAGACTACATCTGAAAATTTACACATTTCCTCTTCTCTCAAGCAATTAGTTTTGTATAGTGAGTTAATCTACCCAATAACTGAGCTGATTTTGGTGTCTTATTGTTCCAAATTTTTTAGTGTTGGAATAATGTTGCCTTATGTTTAGGATGTTATTTGGGGTGTCAGGAAGTCATTGGTTTTATTTATTTTATCACTTGTTTTCAGTATTAAGTTGCACCCATAACTATGATCCTCCTCAATCCCTAAAGCAAAGAGGGATTCTCTCTCTAAGATCTTGCACCTCCCAAGTGGTCACTGACATTCTTTGCCCATATTCAGATTAATTCACGTCAGACTTTGTTTGTATACTTGTTCCTCAGAAGTGAATTTTTTTTATTATTAGCTTAGTCTCTGGGACAATGACACCCATCCATTTGTCCTGATTGAATACAGGGAAATTTTGTCCCTCTCCCCATATCAGAGATTTCTAATGGTGCTGGAATAAAATCTTGGCTAAGGATCTTTTCTTATTTCTCCCAGAAACAGAGCATATATTGTTCTCCTGTGCTTCTCCTGATGAAGAGTTTTTTTACCTATGTACTGCAAGTTTTTTTTTTAACCATTAGCTAAAACTCCTTACTTTATATAAAATAACAAGAAAAATAATGCATGAATTTATGTACTCTAACATTCAAGAAATAATGTTTAAAAAGAAGAAATGTTAACTGGATTTGGGAGGACTTTTTCAGAGTGAAAATATCTTGGTTATCTGAATCCCAGGGAGAAGAATTGCTGGAGATCCAGAGTGAAGAAAAGTACAAAGCACAAAGAACAGAAAGACAAGTTTAGGTGTACTGAAAGAGTGAAGTACAGTCGGGGAGCAGAGAGCAGGCAGAGCTGAGATGACAACTGCTCCAAGAATCAGGGTTGGTATGTTTTCTTTAATGGATTTGAAATTTAGGGGTTTGTTTAAGGGTTATAAACACCAGATCTTTTGGCAACTAACAATGGAATTCCACCCTCTATGTGGAGGAAACTTTTTGGTCTTTCATGATCTTGGCTAGAATGAATATAGCAGTCATTGCTCTGTAAGACGAGTCTAAACCACAATTCAAATGTGTGCTATTGAGATTTATCTAAGTCAGCATAGCATTTGACTTCCCTAGATGCAACGTATTAGTCCCAGTCTTGTTGCCCAGGTGGAGGACCTATGGAGAGATCAATAAGCATCTTTCAAGAAACTTAACATCCTTAAACTCAGGATGCTCAGATCACTTTCTGTTTGAGGTTTTCTACATTACCCATCTGCTGATCTCCCAGCTCAAGTTCATACCAAACTAACTACTTACTCATTCAGAACATAAATTATTAAAATTCCAAAAAAGTTTCTGCATATTGCTGCATTAAATGCATATTATTGAGTGTGTTGGAGCATGTCTGTAATTCCAGAACTATAGGAGGTTAAAGCATGTGGATCACAAGTTTCACAAATCCTAGTCCTATTTGAGCAAATTAGTGATTTATTGAGACCTTGCCTCAAAAGCAAAACAAAACAAACACACACACACACACACACACAAAATAATAAATAAATAAAAAACACCTGGTGGTGTAGCTCAGTGCAAAGGCAATACATTCAATATCTAGTACCAAAGAACACATACACAAACATGTATGCACATGTACACACAAATGCACACACACATATATCATGAAATATAAGTAATAAAATATAACAAAAAACACTAAAGTTTAAAAAGAGAAATCTTTCCAAAGAATAGAAATTACTTTGGCATCAGATTTTTCTACAACACTATTGTATGCTAGAAAACTGCTTGACAATATACAACCAAACTGTCAATCAAGGATGAGGATCAAATAAATATAACTGAATATATTTTCAGGTGTACAAAATCTCCAGCAACTCTCTAGTCATGCAATCACTGTGTATTGCAAATATATACTAATAAGATTTTTTAAATCTCTAAATACATCTACATCACAGTATCATATATAAAAATAAGGATGTCATTGGGAAATAAGCTTAAGCAAATGAAGAGCCTAAAACAGTGATCTGAAAAGAATTAATCCAACTCAGAGAGATTTTGGTCAAAACCTATGCAGTACACTATGAAGAAATAATTCTCTATAAAATAATAAATGGAAAAGACAAAAAGACAATTATTTTTGGGATAAATGTTTAACTGGAATAAATGGAAATATAACTAATAATCATAAGTATTAAATCCTCTCCAGTGTTGGTGTGAGTGTAGACTGGTACAACTACTGTGGAAATCAGTGTGGATATTCATCAAAAAACTAGACTTGAAGCTACCATTCAATACAGCTATTCTCCTTCTGGGTATTTTTCCAGAAAAATTGAAAGCATCATGCTACAGTGATATATGTGCACCCACATTTATAGCAGTACAATTTGTGATAGCTAAATATTTTAAACAACCCAATTGCCCATTGTGTGAGTTATGTTCACTGGTTGCTGAGACAAAATACCTGATGCCCAAAATTAAGAAAGGAAAGATTTATTTCTTACACTTCTTGGAGGTTTCAGCCTATATGCAGCACGTTGCAAGGCAGGGTGGTGTGGCAGGGCCACTATTCATGATGGCCACCAAACAGCAAGGTGTGAACCCACAAGAGAGAAAACACGCCTTCTTCTCACCCTTACACTGTATGTCGGCTCCACCCCTGGGTGGATGCAGCACTCATATCACCAGTCCCAGTACTAGACAACAAATCAATCACAAGTGCCAGAGTCAGCCATGTCCACATCATGATTACATAAGACATGGTGGGGTCACAGGACCATAAGCATAACATTCCACACCTGGCCCTCCAAAGACTTATGTACATCCTTTATACAAAAGACATTTAGTCCATTTCCAAGAGTTGCCACAGTCCTAACAGTTTCAGCATTGCTGAAAATTCCAAGTCCTAAATCTCCTCCAAGATGTATGGCAAACTCAGACGTATAAACCCCTGTACAAATGAAAACAAGTTAAACACTTCCAAAGTGCAAAGGCACAAGATAAATATTACCATTCCAAAAGTTACAAATGGGGAATACAAAGCATTAGAACCAAAGCAAGTCTAAAATCCAGCAGGGCAAACATTAAATCCTGGAGTTCTATGCTAGCATCTGAAGCAATCTGGTTGCAAGCTCCAAAAGGCTTGAGCAATTCCACCCCTGTGGGACTTCCAGGGGCTCCATTTATCATAGCTTCTCTATTCAGCTTATTCTGCAGTTCTCACAGCTTTTCTTGGAAGATCCACATTCCTCGGTTTTTCAAACTTCTGGGTATTCCATTGTATCCTTGGCTTCACTAGCTCATCTTTACATATTGCCAGAGTGGAAGCCAGAGTGGAAGCTGCCTTACCCTTAGAATTTGTCCATTTTCCTTGCACTTAAAACCAGTGACATGTGCATGCTGCCGAGGTCCATTGCCAGCTAGACCAGTAGCCCTGCTTTCCTTTTTCTTGGCTGTAGGTGTCAAGTACCTGGATCACTGAGTTCTCTGAACCTGATTGTGAGGAAAAGCTTCTCTATGGCACTGCCATTCTGGAATCTGGTGTGGCCGCCACCATCTTGAAACCTCCTGTGGCCTCCATTGCCACTCTGGAACATGGCACTCTACGGCTTTTTCCTCCAAGCAAATTCTTTTACCCTTGCTGGCTTGAGGTTGCAACCAGTGGAGACCCTCTGCTTTCCAGGATGACCCCTGGCCATCATTTTTATTTCTTGGTTTCTTCTCAGCAATCAAGGTCTTAGCTCTATCTTTACAGTTCACAGTTTCCTGGTCAAACTCACAACATTTTAAATCACCATGCTGGGCTCTTAGCTCTTGATTCACAATATAAACCTGATTAAAACCCCAACAATAGCCATGTCACCACCTCAGCATTTGACTGCTTTGAAATTTCTTTGCCAGATTAATCAGTCCATTGCCCTTAATTTCAGTCTCAGGCAAAGTCTCTGGGCATAAGCAGAATGCAGACAAACATTTTGCCAAGCTATAACACACATCGTGTGTTGTCCAACAACCAGTGCAGTCTTTCTTCACAACAGAAACCTCCTGAGCCTTGTCTTTACCAGCAGGCTTTTTATCAGCCTTCTGGTCTTCTGAGCTCTGGCCAGAATCTCCCATATGGAACAGTGTAAGCTGTTTCAGTGCCACTCTTTCAGGTGACAGCTCTGAACCTTTCCAAACTCCTCCCACAAGCCATTTCCAAAGGCTCTTGGACCACATGGTCAGAAATAGTCACAGCAACGACCCCACTCCTCTGGTACCAAATTCTGTCTTAGTTACCTTTCACTTGTTGCTGAGACAAAATACCAGATGCCCAAAATTAGAGAAGGAAAGGTTTATTTCGTACAGTTCTTGGAGGTTTCAGTCCATACTAATCTGGCTGCAAGACAGGGTGGTGTGGAGGCCACCAAACAGCAAGGCATGGATCCACAGGAGAGAAAATATGCCTTCTTTTCACCCTTACACTCTCTGTTGGTTCTACCCCTGGGCAGGTGCAGCACTCACATCACCAGCACTACACAACAAATCAATCACAAACGCCAGACTCAACCACATCCATGTCATGATTACATTACACTTGGCAGGGCCACTGGACCATAACCATAGCACCCATCCACCATGGAATGAATTTTAAAAATGTAGTATTTTTATACAATGGAGTACTACTCAGTTATAAAGAAGGATAAATCTGAGATATTTGTAGGTAAATGGATGCAACTTGAGACCATACTCATATGTGAACATCATATTGTCTCCCTAGTGTAAAAAACTGAAAGAGTAAATAGCATCCAAAATGTATAATAAATATTGCAAAAGTGAAAGGGGAAGATACTGCTCAAAAGAAAAGAACAACTGGGATGAGGGAAAGCAGAAAAGAAAAAATATATATATAATTGTATTACTAGTCTCTGTTAGTCCATCAAGAACAATCGTTCATGCTTTCATTGTTTGTTCATTTTTTCACACCTATATTTTGTAATCTGAGCAACTACTTTGAAGATAATGGCATGCAATATATTAACCATTGTCAATCTCTTATTTGTTGTTTTGAAATTCTGTATCATCATTTTTGTTTTAAAATTTAAGAAAAGTATTAAACTCTGGTATACTAATTGGCTAAACCCAGATAATATTATCTTAGTTATAAAATGTTAATAGCACAGATATAACCAAATATTATGTTATAAATCTGCCATAGGTTGAGAGAAAAAGTGATTGTAATAGTGTGGCTATCATATTGTCATATGTGTGACTGTATTGCTATCATATCATAATAACATACAATATATCTCCAAAAATAACAGTGTTTAGTTACATTGTAAATTACTTAGAAATACAAGCTAAATATAGGAAGATACATTCAGAGCAGTTGGTAGTTTTTTCCTGAGAACAGGATCACAGATGAATTGGAAGGTCCAAGACATTTTTTATTATATGTCATATAGCAACATTTAAATTTAAAATATTCATTAGAATTATTTTGCATGAAATGACTAAAGATAAAAATAAAGTAATATAAAAATAAAGACTTTAGAACTATAAGATACTTGTAAATTAGGATCAATAAAACATAATGATAAATTATAGTATGAGAATAGAAGGAGACTAAATGATTCTATGGTTACTAATTATAATGATGATGGCAGAATGACATTAACACTATGAAAATTATAAGCATTTGTACCTTCCGCTAAAGCTGTGTTGAGTTAAACTGTAAATTTCATCTTTAGTAAAATATTTCATAGGAAAAAGATATGTTTTATTCTGTAGAAGGGCAAATAAATAGTGTCACCTGATAAATATACTAACCAAAATAAAAAAAGAAAACATATGCATATATATATATGTATATATATGGATGGTGATATAATACAACAGTTTTGTGGATTCCAATTTCCATAGTTGTTTTAAGCAATCCAGCATTTTGATATTTACCCAAACATACTCAAATATACTCAAATCATTTTGAGTATTTTAGCACAGGTTGTTTTGCCACAAAGATTTTTGGAACTTGATTTGCTTTTCTAGCCTTTATTAAATCATAGCTGTAGTTACTTTTGGAAGCTACTTAGTGCTCCTCAAACTGTGTTGAAAGCTCCTTTGTTTCCTGGGTATTAGGTTTAGTATGATGAGTCCAGTTTGATTAGAACATCATTTGCCTTAGGAATCAATTGTGTCTTTGTTGTGCACAATAATTAAAATTAATCACATTCTTCCTCTTTGTGGTCTTGAGATTTAATATAAAATATGCTGGAGGCTTGAGAGTCTTTCTGAGAGAAGTTTTCATTATTACAATTTATTTCCCTTTGCGTATATAAAATATTTTTAGGGACAGTACAAACTTATCAAATAATGGAAAGAGTAGTAGTTAACTCTAAGTGTTTTCTTATGTCAATTATGGGCTTAAATTCTGGAACCTATAGGCAAATATTATAGACAGAAAGAAATATCTTGCAAGTCAAAATTTATATAATAATGTAACATAGATTTAAATTTGCTATATGAAGATATAAATTGTTTACTTAAATTAGACTACTCCAGTAGATACATGGAGCTAAGAGTCTTTGAGAATATTCAGTCTTGGATATTAAAACATTTTAAACCTAGTACTAATCTTTTATTGCACCTTAAGATATTTTTATCTTCATAAAGGCAACAGAATAATTACACCCATGCTAGGGACAATATAATCTATCTACAAACTATAGAATTTTGAATCGTGATCATATTAGGTGGCATAGAAAATCATACAGAAAAACCTTATCCCCAGAGAACCAGACAACCCATTATAAATTGGCAGCTAGGAATGTCGCTCAACACTGAATATTCCATTTTCGTTTCTTTATTTTATACCTAATACTTCTCTTGTATATATATCTTTTTCTATTTTTGCCATTGATAGTTACTATTGCCCATAGCATATGGGAGAAATTAAAAAGCCTAATATATTAATTCACTTAACATTAACTTATTAAAGGAATATTGAAATCTTTCTAAAATTATTATGTCTGTTCCTGTTGAATCTGAAGTTTATTAGAAAGGCTTTCATTTGAAAATTTAATATGTCATCAATATACTTCATCTTACTGTGGAGAAATCTTTTTTTATTATTATGTATGCTATATAATCTAAAAACATTCTGAGAAATCACACTGATGTCAAAATAATAGCTACTGTTAGCTCATAAGTAATGAAAATGGTGTTATCTTAGTCACTTCTCAGGCATAGTCTGAGTTAAATAATATTTTAACCCAATAAAGGAGATACAATGGCTACACCCCATCATTAAGGCATGTATCACCCAATTTACATTCTGTTTTAAGTGTCACCAGTAGGGTGCCTTTAAACAAAGAAAAATCTTATAATAAACAAAACGTATTAAGCCAGAAGTCATATCAGGATTTTCTTTCTATCTTCCACAACTGGAAAAGAGTCTGTACTTTGACATTTCCTGTTTCACAGATTTTGTCCTCTGCTCTCTTAGCCACTTACTAGCTACACTGGATACAGTGCCATATGTATCTTTACCCACCTCTCCACTGTGTTCATTGCAACTCTCCTGCTCTCCAGCCAGCACTTCTTAAAAGTTTAATAGACTTTCTGGGACTAATGATAAATTTATTGGTTCAGAATCATTATGGTGTAGAGGAAGTAGCACACACAAGGACCACTGAGATATGTATGAAGATCAGTTAGAGTGCAGCTACAAGAGTTGATAGTCACCATCTAGTGGAACGCATCCTTGAATAGATAGTGAACAGGTAAAATACAGAAAATGGAAAAGTTAGAATAAGAAGTGAAGCCACTCATCAACCTAGGCACAGCTTCCAGCATAAGTTTGGAAACATAGATATTTACCAGGTGGTGAAACTACACCATTTACCCACTAGGATAAATTCCGAAATCTATGACAATATCAAATCAACTTTCTGATACAGGGATGAGTTCAAGCCCACATATACAAACCTATCACCTTTTGAAATGCACAAAACTTTCAGGGGAAGAAGGCAAGCCT
The DNA here is from genome assembly GCA_004363535.1 of Dasyprocta punctata. Taxonomy (NCBI): domain Eukaryota; kingdom Metazoa; phylum Chordata; class Mammalia; order Rodentia; family Dasyproctidae; genus Dasyprocta; species Dasyprocta punctata. The sequence goes on along the minus strand of RJWM01003506.1, from coordinate 19,956 downwards.
AAGTTCACTGGTGGACACTCACCCCAGAAGCCATTGTTCACAGTGCAGGGAGTGCTAGGTGATCCACGTATCTTTGCCATGGGCCACAAGGGGGAAACAAGTCCTAAAAATAAATTCAGAGGTCAAGTACAATTGGGACCTGTGGGCAACAGTGATGGAAAAAAGTAGCCTGCATTAACTGATAAAGCTTCCTAATCCCAGATGTCACTAGAATCTTGAAGGTCTAGACAAGCTAGAGAAGGAAGGTAAGATGATAAAAACAGAAGTGAGCGTTACGCAAATTCACGGCTGGCTGAGAACTCCAGGCTAAAACTCCCTGAAGGCTCCCAAATACAGCAGAATAAGGTGGGATAAGAATTTGGCAAAGTATTGACCCACCTTCTAAAACTGCCTGAGGTCAGTGCAATAAGCAGATTTAATATTTCTGTAACTACTGCATCAATTTTTCTGTTCCCTTTACAATTTCTGTCTCCACATTCTTGTATGGACAATTTGAATCATAGTCTTAATTCACTCCTTCACTGAAACTGTTCTTTTCAAGACTACCAATCATCTCAACATTGTTAAATCTAAATCCCTACTTTCAGTTTTCATCTTACTTGGTCTGCAGCAATTAATACAATTGATCATTGAAGATTTGGAGGTGGGGTTAAGGGACATTCTTTTAGTATGAATTTATTCTTAATTCATTAGTCATTTCTCTTCAGTGCCATTTGCTAAGTCTCTTTATTTCCTTGCTTTTGTATGTTTTATTTATGTAGAACTAAAGTTTTGCACTAGTTATATTCCCAAACTACATTCTATTTACACTTTCATAATTATATGTTGTTTCATGTTTTAAAAATCACTTATGCAAGGTATTGCAGCAACAATGGTAAAGGTAATGAGTGGAACAGCACCACCCCTCCTGCCCTAATCCCAGCAGTTTTACCCTACATGGAGTAATGTGGGAGTAGGAGGTGAGATTTAATTAGTCTTGGGCCTAGGTGGGACAATGGGTGGGAATTCAGCACTCCCCCACTGTATCCCATCAGAATGAGAGGAGAGAAACTAAGAAGAGTGGAATAGAGGAGGACTTAAAAGTGTCAGGAGGGGTCAAATGGGAGCTGTCATGGGCTGTCCCTGTCGAAAGGTACCACAGAAACTGGAAAACTGATTCAGAGACATACAGGGTAAGAAAACATTAGTGACCAACCAAGGAGTATACAGTAAGGTATTGGCTTAGAACTCTGACCCCAGCCCCCGTATCTGCAGGCCAAGATTAGCCCCTCACTCAGCATTAATCCCACTGCGGACTTGGCAGGATGACCCAGCACAGATTTGGGCTCTGACTTGGACACTCACACCAAATTGAGGACCTTTATTGTTTTTGTTGTTGTTGTTTGATTTTTTGCGTGTTTTGTTTTCCTTTTTCTCTTTTTATTTTTGGTTCTTTAGGTTTTTATATTTAGTGTTTGCTTTGCTTGTTTCTTTTTTCTCTCCTCAACTCTCTTAATTTTTAAAAATATTTTTATGTGAATGAACATTGTCTTTAGTCTTTCTTGTTTGTTTCAATATTCTTTTGCTTTTTCCTTCATTTTTTCTATCCTCTCCTCTTCTCCAATTTCCCAAAGGTTAGACGATCATCCTTTGTTCTTCAGTCTTGCTGATACTATATTTCTCTTCAATTGTCTCTCTATTTTCCCCTAACTCTCTTAAATTCCCTCTCAGGATAAAAATCACTCTACTAAGGAGAAACTCACAGCATAGAAATTCCTGATTTATGTTGGATTGGATTATATAACTGTAGGACTTGCTTTTATGGTTAAAGGTACCAAATAGTTACCATAATTTTTCAGTTTCTAGGTTGTGCTTGATGCTATTGTTATTGCTAATTGTACTGCATTGGCCAGGGTGTTACATCTATGTAATCAGTTGTTTTTTCCGGTATGACAACATTAAGTCTGAGGTCATAATCTTCACCAAAGATGGTGCTGAGCCAAATAAATAGCATCTCATCCCTAACAAATTGGGAAAGTAGAATCATGGGACAGATATAAATAGCAATATCTAAAGAAACCTAGAAAACACCTCTGAGGAATAAACATTTCCTAAGGATACCTTAATTCTAGGAACAAAGCTACAAACCATAAGCAATTTGCAAGCTCCAACACCAAAAATGATTAAAAATTTAAAATATGGAAAATGACAAGACACAGAGCAAAATGAAACACCACACCTCGACCCCACCCAGGATAAATCCAGAGGACAATGACATAGAGGAAATCAGAAGCCACTCACATCAATTTTCTGAAATGGAAGCAGTAGCAGTAAGAAAACAGATGAATGAAATTATAGAGAAAATCAGATTGGAAATAATCTCTCAGGTATAAAAGGAGAAGACAATCAAAATGAAGGTTTTGCTCAGTGAATCTATAGTAGATACAGAATTTAAAAAAAAATAGGAGTTGCTTAGGCAAATAATGGAGATCATGAACGCCCAACATAGGAAAGAAATGGAATCCATGAAACAGATTCAAATAGATATCCAGTGTATTCAGCCAAATGAACCAAGGAGAGTACAGAATACCAGATATAGAAGACAAGATTGTGGTTAGCAATCATAAAAAAGATAGCTTTCTTTAAATTAGCAAGGAACCAATAAAAATCAACCTGAAAACTGCAGAAGTTGAAAAGAAGAACAATGGTGCACAGTATTCCACACCTAAATTTCAGAATACACATTCTTACCAGTTGCACAAGGAAGGTTCTCCAAAACAGACCACATACTTGCTCATAAAACATGCTTAAGTAAATGAAAAGGAAATGAAATTATCCCATGTATATTATCTGGGATACACATTGCACTATTGCAATGGTGCAATGAAAATGGAAATCAATGACAAATGAAATCACAAAAACTCCATAAGCACATGGAAATTAAATAACAACCCTCTGAACAACCAATGAGTCACAGATGAAATTAAAGAAGAAATCAAACAATAGCTATATTTAAATTATAATGCTGATACACTTACCAGAACTTATAGAATGCAATGAAAATAGTCCTGTGAAGGAAATTTATAACAGACTATCTTCATATCAGTAAAACAGAGTGAGCTTATGGGAGCAACTTAAAATGCTGAACCTCAAACCTCTAGGAAAAAAAGAAAAAAACAAAAAGCAAAAAGACAAATTAAGCTCAAAGTTTGTACCAGGGAGGAAGTTAAAAGATCAGAGCACAAATAAATGCAATTGAGATTTTAAAAAAAATACAAAGAATCAATGAATTGAAGAGTAGGTTCTTTAAAATATTAGATAAAATTGATAAATACTTATCCAAACTCATCAGGAAAAAGAAAAACTGACTCACACCATGCAATTAGGAATGAACAAAATGAAATCACAACAGAACCTACAGAAACTCTGGTCATCAGTACCTACTTTGAGAACCTTTACTGTGGAAAAACACAGAAGAAATGAGCAGATTCCTGGACACATATGTATTCAAAGAGGTGAATCGAGAAGGTATAAAAAATACTGAATAACCCGATATCAGACAACATAATTGAAGATGTAATAAAAATTTACCAATGAAGGAAAGCCCAGGCCATGCTTGATTCACTACTGATTTCTACAAGAAATTTAGAGAAGACGTAATATCACTACACCCAAAACTGTTTAAAGAAATTGAAAGGAAAGCAATATTCCTAATTTTATTCCTGAACCCAGGTATTACCTTGAAACCAAAACCAGAGAAAGGGTCAACCAAAAGAGCACTGCACAGCAATCTATAAAGATGCAAAAATCTTCAGTAAGATACTGGCAAATAAAATGCAGCAAATCATCATGAAGATTATACTTGAGCAAGTAGGATTCATCACAGGGACAGAGAGATGGTTCAACACACACAAATCAATAAATGAAATATACCATATCAAAAGAGCCAAGGACAAAAATGATACGATAATCTCAATAGAAGTAGTAAAAGCATTTAACAAAGTATAATACCCAAAACCAATATCCAAAAAATTCCACCAGAAGACTTCTAGATTCAATAACCAAATTCAGTCATATAGCTGAATACAAAGTCAACACTCAAAAGTCAATAGCATTTTTGTATACAATAAACTAACTGAGAGAAGTTAGAGAAATCGCAACTTTCACAATAGCAATGAAAAAAATGAAATACTTAGCAATTTAGCAAAGAAGGTAAAAGATCTTTATATTGAAAACTACAGTACTCACAAAAGAGGTAAAAGACAATATCAGAAAATGGAAAGACATCCTTTGCTTTGAGTAGGAAGAACCAACATAGTGAAAATGGTCATACTCCCAAATTTGTTATACAGATTTAACATAATCTCAATTAAAATACCAATAGAATACCTCAGAGAATTAGAGAAAACAATCCTAAAATTTATTTGGAACAAGAAGAAACCTAGAATGGTTCTGGACAATAAAGCAGGAGGCATTACAATACCTGATTCTAAATCATACTACAAAGCTACTGTGATAAAAATGCATGGCAATGGAAAACAGTAAGACTTCAGGACCATTGAAACAGATTAGAAGATGGGAAATATCTCCAAACACACTCAGCTACCTTATCTTCAACAAAGGGGGCAAGTACTTCACTGGAAGAAAGATATCTTCTTTAATAAATGCTGTTGGAAAAACTGGCTTCCATATGTCAAAGATTAAAATCACACCCATTTCCCTCACCACGGACTAAACTAAACTCAAAATCAATTAGAGATCTAAATATTAAAACAGAAAAACTAAGTCAACTGTAAGAGAGAATAAGTAGAACTCTTGAAGACATAGGTAGGTGTCAGCAAAGACTTTATGAACAAAACCCAAATCACATGGGTAATATTAAAAAGAATCAACAAATGGAATCTAATCTGCTTAAAAATTTTTTCCCAGCTAAGGAAATCATTAGCAGCATGAAGAGATAACACACAGAGTGGAAAAGTTTTCTCCTAGATGTTCTTCAGACAAAGCACTATTATCTAGAATATACGATGAGTTCAAAAAATCAGACCCCCAATTGAAAGAAGCAATCCAAAATTGGGCATCTAAAATTAATAGAAACTTCTCACATGAAGAAGTGGAAATGTCATGACAATTAAATGTGTGAAAACTGTTCGACATCACTTGTCCTTTGAGAGATGCAAATTAAACAAGGCTGAGATTCCATCTCACTCCAGAAAGTATGGTATTAAGAAATCAACCAATAACAAATGCTGGTGGGGGTATGGGGGAAAATAAACTCTTCTTCAGTCAGTGGGAGTGTAGACTGGTGTAACCACAGTAGAAATCAGTGTGGAGATTCCTCAAACAACTAAAACTACAGGTTGGATTTGGTCCAGCTATTCCTCTTTTTGCTGTTTTCGCCAAAGAAGGAAAAATGTCAGATCATAGCAGTATATGCACACCCACGTTTATAGCGGCACAGTGTAATAGCAAAATCTCAGAAACAATAGAAATGACCATCAAGTGATTAATAGATAAAGAAGATGTTTTTATGTTTATTTTTCATATACAAAGAAGTACTACTCAGTCTGAAAGAAGGATAAACTTGAGATATTTGTCGGTAAATTGGTCCACCTTGAGACCATACTTAAGTGAAATAAACTGATAACACATATGGAAATATCACATTATTTCTCTGCTGTGAGAAACTGAAACTATAAATAAGGACCAAAGTGCATCATAAAATTGTGAAATAGGAAGAAAACGTTCCAATGTGACAGAGAAACAGGGATCTTGAGGGAGAGGGTAATGAAAACATGAGAAAAAAGGAAAAAATGGAAACAGAACTTTTATAAATAAAGTGGGGGAAGAGGGTATGAGAGGAGGGTAAGGTAAGGAGGGAAAAAACAATCAACAATCATGTATAAGTACAAATTCTTTATGATGAATGTGATCATTATGTATATCTAGAATGTATTAATAAAATTAGTTAATTTTAAAAATCACTTTTGAACAAATAACTTCCAAATATAAGTCCCTAACTCTTCCTCTATGCTCCTGATGAATATATGCTTTCATTCACACTGTGTCTCTAATGACCTCTTAAATTTGACATGATAAATCCAAGTTCTCTTTCTTTTCATTCTCACATATTACACCACAGACAGGATAGAAGGGGTAGCTGTCTAAAACAATTTTTGCTGATCAGGGTAATGCATAGAAACATATTTCACCTGATTATAATGGAAGACAAAAGCAAGGTAAGTTGATATAGGAAGTAGGGACCCTGGCATGACATTTGTTCTCAATACCTGGTTTCATTTGCTATCTTACAATATTATCTTACAATATTAATAGTGTGTTGAGGCTGTTCCTGCCATAGTGTCTTTGTGCTTTCTGTTTGCTCTTTGTTCTCACATTCACAACCTATTGCCTCGTCATTTTGTAGTTTTCTGCTTAAGTGCCATACATTAATGAAGTCTTTGTTCTTTTGTTGTTCGTTTTGGGTTTTGTTTGTTTTTGTGGTATCAAAGATTAAGCCCACATGCTCACAGTAAGCTCTATCTCCAGAAATTTCCTAATATTTCATTTTGAGAAATATCATCTCAATGAGTTGTCTCTGGCTGGTTCTGAAATTTGTGATCTTCCTGCCTCTGCTTCACACAATACTGTGACTATAGCTATTTGCCAACATGCCTAACAATGGAACCTTCTTGATCATATATTTGAAATAATATCTTTTTCACTACTGTCTCCCTCACTTTCCTTGTGACTTAGACCCAATATTCAAACCCCAGAAATGAAAGGAGGAGAGGTCTGTTTTAGCTGACAGATTTTAGAAGATTCAGTCCATAGTTGACTGGCTCCAAAACAGAATCTACATTGTGCAAGCGCTTGCCACAGAGAAAAACTTCTTGCTTTGTGGAATCCAGGAAACAGAGAGAAGGGCAGAGCTGGGAGAGATCTAGACTCTTTCAAGTCAGACCCTGAGAGAGACACACATTTTCTGACCAGGTCTCATCTCGTAACAGCACACCCAGTCACAAAACCATCAGTGAATTCAAGTACAGCTTCCCTGGATCCAGTCAACTTCCCAAAGCCCCACCTTTGAATATATGAGGCTTCAGGAAGCTATTCCAGATCTAAACCATAACAACCACATGCTGTGCCAGGTGCATTTGTGCTTTACAAGATTCATTATTACCTTACTTCATGTATGTTTTTCTTTTCCATTAATTTACTGTTTATCTCATCAATATATGCACAGTGGCTTTTGAAATGTTTTAAATTTTCTGCATTTTGCTGCTAGGAAAATACTGTTAAAACCAAAAATCTCAAAAAGTATTTGTGGAAATACACATTACAAAAAAAAAAAAAAAAACACATGAGTGTTGAGTATCCAGGTGGAAAAATATACTATGGTAAATTCAAAGATTTCTAAATTTAAGAAATCAAAACAAAAGCATTAAGTAGTAGGGAAATCTTTTAAATGAAGTGGAATGAAGAGTAAAATTGAAGGGTCTGACAGATAACCTCCTACACCTTGATAACTATTTAAGAAAAAGAAAATTAAAACAGAAAAAATAAATATATGCTTGAAGCCACGGGAGTCTATATTCTTTAAAGATAAGTCACATTTTATAGAGTAAAAACCTGTCTGAAATTCGGTGAATAGCTCAACTCAATGCATCATGGCTTTTCAATTAATTTCAATCAGTGTTTAAGATGGGCCTGGTAGATTTCCTCCAGTGCAGATTTAAATGAAGTGCTCTCCTTATACCCAGAGGAAATGAGCATCTTTATCTCAGAGATGAAAAGTCATACAGAGGAATCCAAATAAATTAGCTGTGTTTAGTTCTCCCCAGTGTCCTCATGACCTTTGTCCTGTCACCGTTCTCCATGATTTTTTATTATTCTTCAAACCACTATCAATAATAATTGGGCCTGTTTTTTTGACTCTTCATTTGCTAATGAAGCTCTAGTATCACATAAGGCACATACAAAATAAATTTTTGTTTTCTGTTTTTATCATGTCTTTTGTATAGAAGCCTCAATCAATGAATTTAAGAAGAACAGAAGGAAAAGAGTTCTTTTCCCACACCCAGAATACTCACAAGACAGAGGCTACACAGTGATTTATGGTAATGAAATTCTTAACCATATAGTACACATAACTAAATTAAAACACCATAAACACACATGTATATATGTGTGTATGTGTATTTATATGTATGTGTGTAGCTATACAAACACAGGTATACATATATAATAATTATAGTGTATTGTGGTGAATTAAAAACTGGTGGTCAATTTAACATCAGCTGAATTGAATGAGCATGGTGCTGGGTATATGTTGCCAGCATAAAAAGGAGAGGTGGAGAGGAAGAGAGTAGCATTGTGGGTTCTCCTAAGTGTCATTGCTGTTTGGAGCTGTAGGCTTTTTTGGAGCTGTTGGTTCTCCTGGAGGAGCTTGTCATGCTGGCCTCCCGTGATACGAACTCTGCTGCTGTCATCATAGGAGTTCGGGAGCTTGCCACTGAGAAGGGCTGTGATTCACTTTGGGGAAGTTCTGGTCATTTGAGAATTGCTTCCTGGCTCTGGAGGGGAAAATATGTGCTGTTCAATCTCCAGACGAAGCTTGTCGTGATGGCTTCCTGATATGAACTAGACTGTTCTCATCGTTGGAGGAGCTTGGAACCTCATTGTTGCTGAGGATGACCATGGTACTTTTCAGGGGAGCCCTGGTCCTTATTTTGAGCTTTGCTTCTTGGCTCTACTGCATAACTCTCAACCTACTGGCACAGATCCTTTACCCTGCTGGCATAGACTTTCTAGCTTTTGCTGCTGATGTTGGGCCATCCAAGCACAGATCCACGAAATAGACTTGTATGAGTCATTGTCATGGGCTGTAGACCTCCAGTTGGACTTGTCGGAGACATTGTTTTGGGCTTTAAATTTTCAGTTGAACTCATGCATGTTATTGCCATGGGATCCAGGCTGGACTCTCTAGGCCTTTAGTGTGTGGATAGATTTCCTGCACTTCTTGTATGTGACTCCTTGAGTGACCATTATAAATAATACCACTAATTTTGTGTCCTGTATGTAATTGTTCTCCTTGCAACCCCTAACTACAACATATATTTATTATATATTTTTGTAATTCAAGTATAATAAGGAAAAAAAACTTCCTTGTATTAAAAACTATCTGTAGTTAAACTTAGTAAAAAGAAGTGTTCTTTTAACTTTTTTGAGATAACTAGCAAATCCATTTGGAAATTTTAAGATTTTTTATAATTGTTCACATACCAAATATTTATTTGCTAATTGGCACTGGATACTTCACAAGCCAGCTGTTAGCTACTTACAGAACCCAAAAATATTTTAAAAGATTTTTAACTGAAAGGAAAAAAAATCACATTAAAAATGAAATTATTTCTACTCTTAATGCATGCAGATTTTTAAAAATTGGTTTCATATACAACAGGGTCTTAAAGAAAGAAGAAAATGCAGTGCATTTGACAGATGAGAACTGAAAAAAATGAAACCTCTTGTGGGATAAAAAGTCATGCTAAAGATTTGACTGAATAAATAATTTTTTAATGCAACTTTCCCACATGGTCCACTAGTTTTATTTAAGCATATGTAATTCTAGAAACTAGCAAGTGAGGCAAAATGCTCCAGTTTGCTTAAATAGAAAATAAGTCACTTATATTTGTTTACTTCTACATCAGTTATCTCTGAAATATCATAGGTATTTCACTAATTTCTGGAAAGGATTTTCACTTATTATTTCAAGAAAGTAGATTTAGATTTTCCTCTGTAATAAAACAAATATTCTTAGTAAGTTGCACAAGAATAACATGCATATTATACTAGTTAGCTGTGTATAGTGTCTACAAAAGAAAGTCACCTAAGGTAAAATAGAAAAACACTTTATTATTTACAAAATATTAAGCTTACAGAACCTAAAAACTTTGTCATTTTAGATATTTCAATATCCATATAACCAATATAGAGCAATATAGTTTCTCTTCAGTGTTGGTACAGCAGATGAACTGGATTTGATTTACTGTAACTGGATAAAATAAATTATAGTCTAATATAGATAAATAACTCCAAAGTATAGCCCTGATATTGTCTGTATTTTTGTATTTAGACTTTATTGAAAATTTGACAGAATAAGGAAGATCTTTTACAGCAACATGAGTAAATAATTTATTCATCTCTGTTTCTGTGATTCATTAATTTATTCTTATTTTTCTAAATCTCTCTCATCCCACATCTTCTCTGCTGGCTCTCCTCATCCTCTTCTGTGTTTCATGGATTTGCTCACTTTTTTTTTCTGTTATATACCAAATTCTTATCTCTTTTGTATACAGAACATTTTAGCTACCTTTGTTTTTCACTGCTACTTCGAAAGTCACACCCTGTCAGACTGAGATTATATAGTTAAAACAATTATCAAAACATGTTCAAAATCAACTGTCAAGGTAAGTTGCAACATCTGCTTTTCACCAGGAGGATGGGTCCTGACATTATGAGGAACTGCCCCTTGCTCCACGATGTGTCTTAAGTGAAAAAATTCTCTAGAGGCCTACTAGAGGCCTTGGAGAAGTGAAGCAGAGTTTATTTTAAAGCAGATATAGAGTGATTTACATGTTCAAGTGAGAAGGTGGTCAGTGCCACATTAGCATCTATATCAAGTGGAAGTTTGAGTATCTTTCTATGAGCCCAAGAGTTGGACCCAGATCTCAGGAAACTATGGTTACACAATTTTAGAGGTTACTTAAGAATTGCAAAATGTCTTCCTTATTCTTTTCATCTGCTCAGTGATCCCTCAGGAGTCTTAATCATGTAAGACATTCACAAAAGAGAAAGTTCTCATCTAAACCAGCTCTCAATTCAAAGTGGGAGGGTGTTTAAAGAATGTCTCCTGTCTTTCATATAATTGGTCATAAGTTATAGCAGCTACACTGTGTGTATTGTTCTGGAAATACATAAGTCTGTGTGGTAAGGAATATGAACAATGTATCACCTTAAAATGTTTCTGAATTCTGTGGGTTGCTTGGAATTTCAGATCTGATAAATGAATCATTATTATGCTGAGGTCTGCATATTATGCTGAGGTTTACATAACTATAACTGGCAAAACATGTGGCTTTGAACCCCCTTTGTCGTTCATGCCACTAACGTCTAATTACCTACCTAACACTCTGATGGCAAAATTGTTACGTTCAAATCTGTGTATTTAGGTATACCAAGTCAAATCTGTGACACACTGTTTTAGTGCAGTTTTAGATTTATAGACTGAGCAGATGGCGTGTTTAATTACTTATCCTGACACCCCAATCCTATGCAGGTTTCCTGATTATTAATAACTTGCATTGCTCTGGAATATTTGTTACAACTAAAGAACAAGTATTGCTATATTATTAATATGTATATTCAACGATTTGCATTAAGATTCAATTTGTGTTCTATGAATTTTCACAAGTGACAATTGATCTACCATTGCAAAGTCAGGGAGAAGAGCTTCATTACCCTAAAATTTCACGGTGCTTCACCCATTCATCTCTTCCTTCACTCCTCAACAAAACCCAGCAACCACCCATCTTTTTACTGACTATATAGTATATAGTTTCATTTTTTCATAGTATTATAAATATGAATTCATATATAGAGAACTTTTTATCTGGCTTCCCACATATATATATATATCATTCCTCCATGACTTTAAGGCTTCAGGGCACTTTCCTTTATATTTCTGAATAATATTCCCTATGGGTGCATCAGATTTTTGTTCCTTTAACTATGGAAGGACGTCTTGTTTTCAGTTTTGTGTAATTATGACCAAAGCTTGTTAACAGCGTTCATATGTAGGTTATCGTGTAGACACCACTTTTCAGCTAAATCAAGCACATATTTAAAGAACCATTAATAGTAATGGTAAGATGTGGAGGGGGGCACTTTTCATCCGGGTTCAGGGTTCAGTTCTACAGTGACCTTTGGATCCTGCCTGTGATCTTTACCATGGCATCTCAGCTCTGTTCCCCCTTTTGTGAAGCAAGAAGGCTGGAAATGCCTGCAGCTTGGTGATTGCCCTTTTTTCAAGTCAGCTGAGACTCTGATTCTGTCCTCTTCCTTGCTGGTCCAAGGGGAAGGTGTGAGGGCCTTGCACACACATCGTAACAGTCACAGCTCACACTTTTACAGCAAATACAGTTTAACCATGAAAACATAAAAAATAGAATGAAGATTTTGTGTGACATGAAAGCATTCAGAAAGGAAGACCCAGGGAAAATCTCTATTTTTGTGTTTAGGTTTAAAAGATAATGGATAGCAATGGCATGTAGTTTAAAGTATCATTAGGTTTATAGAATAATGAACAGTACAGACATGTGATTGGATAAAAGGTATGTTGTGATGCTAACTGATTGAGGGAGGAAATGCCAGCAGGGCCTCTTGGTCCAGAATCTTCCAGTCCTCTTTGTATGATACTCCTCTGTGTACGATAAAGTGATTTTTACATTCTTTACGTATTTGAAGGAGAAATTGCAAATCTTCCAAATGCAGTATTTATAATATCATTTCTTCTTTTCTCAGAAGGAGGAAGATATAGGGAAAGAATTGGCAATTTAATAGTTGCTTCGAATTTAATGCATGGAATATATATCCAGTATTCTGTTTGCAACTCGTACATTTATGAGACACATTAGGACAAGTTTATTTATTTGTTTGTTTGTTTTATACCAACAACCAAGATGGCATTAACAGTCCCTTAAACTTGACTAAATACTAGACAGGATCCTTCTTAAATCTGGCCATCTGACTTTTTTTATAGAGCTCTTATTGTAGAAAATGTGTACTTATAGATTATTACTCTTGTCCTTTAGTATGTAAAATTCTCTCACCTGCTTTACAACTCAGGGATGTTATGCTCTTCAGCTTTCAAAAATATCAAACGCTCCCAGTTTAATGGAGGAGAAATTTAATTTGGCTCACAGTTTTGACAGACTCAGCCACAGTTGACTGAATCTATGGCAGAAACAGCACAGCACAAGGGCAAGGAGAAGGAAAACTCCATAATCCACTGCAGCTAGAGTGCAAAGAGAGAAAGGCACAGCTAGGAGATGTGCTCTGCAAAAATACCCCCAGGGACAGCCTCTTCACACCAAGCCCTTCTCTTAACATCCTATTTATCAGAGGAATCCCCTGTTAAGTAGCACGCCTTACCTGGTCACCTTCCAAAAGGCCCACCTGTGAATGCAAGACTTTTAGGGGACATTCTAGATCTAAACCATAAATGTCTTTGTTAAGGACCTGAGAGTAACCTTTGGATATGTAATATCAAAATATACAGTGTATGTAATATGTATCATGGCCTATCTTGGAGTTTCTGTAGAACCCTCACTTAAATTATGCCTTGCTCCAAAGTACAAATGTGTCACCTGTCACAAGAGAAATTTGAGTCTTTTCTTTCAGTAGAACAGAGTCGCAAATACAGAGAACCTAAGTTTCCCCCCTCATTTTATTGCTCGACAGTCCTCCCATTTTTGTTTCTCTCGAGTGAGGTCAGACTGGGTTCCAATCATTTTTGTTCATCAAAATTTCTCATGCAAATGAGAAAAGGAGAGGCCAACATATGAGGAGGAAGAAATAATAACTAGCAATAATACCTGAGAGAATGCCATTTTCATGATCGTCAGTTTATATGAAAGAGTGGTAGTGACAGAGACTCTCTCCTTGATTAAAATCTACTTAGTTTCTCCCAAAATCTTTCTCAATTTAACTTTGACATTCGGATTTCTGTGTTCCTGTGTCCACTGCCTAATTTTAACAAGAATCCTACTAAGGGGTGAGATTCTTTAGAGGGTGTAGGTTTTCAGTTTGGGTTAATGAAAATACTGGTAAATGAGTAGAAAGATGTTTATGTTTGCAGAACAATAAAAGTGAATTTACTTCTAATGAAGTTTACACTTAATAATGGTTAAGATGGCAAGGCTATTTTTATTTTTTCACAGTGAAAATTAATCATTGTGGTTAATTCAGTTTAACCACAATCCCAGGCACTGAATAACTAATCACCCTCAGGGCCTATCATCTCATTCTCCATCCTGTACTTCATGACTTCTCCTCATTTGGCCTGCTTATAGCAAGTCTTCTTGGTCGTAGGTCATTTTAGGCAGTTTACCACCAATTACTGATCCTGATGTCTCTTCTGTAGTTCTATACTACCTGATCCTTCCTCTGAACTTTTAGAATAAATTCCCATTTATGTGTATGTATGTGTACATGTTTAGCCTTGAGCTAAATTATCATTATGTAATGTAAATTGCTGCTTGAATTTATTCATGTATAGTAGAATGAACACAAAAATTGCCTTTTACATAGAAAAACTGGCTATTGTAGAAATTTCATTTTAGCCAATTTAGATAGAAAGTTATTAAACCAGTTTTTCTTTAAGAGTAATTTTGGCAACTCTTCATGTGTAGCATTTTATATAAAATGTGACAGTATTTATTATAAATAACAATTATTCAATGTGTCATTAATTATGACCTTCTTGTATTAGTTCCATAATTTTGTAAAAGTAAATCATCTTTGGGATAATTCTTAATTTTTTTCCATGAATTTATTGCCATATGTGAAGGGAATAGTTTCCAATCAGCACCTAATATTCCAGAGATAAACATAACAGATGCATGTTCAGCTGAATACAGCACACAAATTAGCAATTCAATCATTTGTCTCTTACCTACTTTTGCAATTGTAAGTTCTAGATTTTTAAAATTACAGTGTACAACAGATGGTGAAGAGTTACTTTAAAGTGATGTTTCCTTTAATATAGACTACTGTGCCAAGTGGTATCACAATACACTTTATTCATTCAGTATGCCAATATATTTACTGCATTAAAATATGTTGGATTAAATGGGCATTTCAACTGTATTTGCCATATTGTGAATCTGACTTTAACAGGATGTCACTGGAGTATACATGTGCTATCTAAAGGAAAAAAGAATGATGGATGTGGTGTGCCTGGAAGGAAATCACACTCTGTAAAATGACAAGATTCAGGATGATAAGAAATTCAATTTCTACCCTGTATTTCTCTATGGGAAAAAGATCTTATATATCCATGAATTTAATCACAATGTGATTTTAAATAAAATGAGTTTTGCAGATTGCAATCTAATGGCTTGCTGAAACACTTTAGCTTCTTGTTGTTCGTCATTATATTTGTAAATAACTAAAAGAATATATATGTATGCTCGTACACTCATGAATCATACATATAGCAGGAGATAATATTCAGTAGCTTTTGAATGATGGGTGTCAATATATTTAAATGTTTCATTATATATATATATATGTTTATATATTTGTACATTAATGATCACATTATTCTCCAAATAATATGATCATGACATTACTTTCTATAGTACACTCAATAAAATTTCCTCATGTTAAAAATTGTACCCACTTTATGAACTGCACGTCATACAAAGACCCCCTTATCTACCAAGTCCATTCAGATGGAGTAGAGAATGCCAAACCTAGAGTACAGTGTCTTGTTAAGTAAAAAAAAGATACACTTTAATTGTGCTTGGCTGGCTGAGATCAATTCAATAATAAAAATTAAAGAGTAACAACAGAAAAGTACTTCTGGAAAGAAATAATTGTAGAATAATGTTGTAGGAAAATATTTACTTAAATGCAAATTTATTAATAAAATGTGTGGAACAATATATTGCTTAGTATGTTGTTGATAAAAATATTTAGTATACAGTTTTACTTAATATTCATGTAAAATAGTTTTTAGGCTGACCATAACTAATTCATATTGGAAAAGAAAAGTTTTCAAAATGCACAAAGTTTTCTTTCTAATAAAGAGGCTAAAATATTAATATTTGCTTTAGGAAATGCTAATTTTGTCATGGAATATGTAATAACATATGGATATTCCACTAGATTATGTATTATTAGAGTTGAATAAAACTTTTGTAGCAGCTAACACTAGCAAAAATTTAGGCCTTTTATGATGCAATAATTTGAAAACCAACAGTAACAGTAATAATAAGAAATGCAATTCTCTAATAGGAAATACGTAACATTTCTGGTATTATTTCATTATTTATAAAAGTTCATGAAATTCTGTTTTATTCCTATAGCTCTGTGACACAGTTATTTTTTTTTTAAATCTTTCATTTTATTTCCTGTACTTTTAATGAATGACACTAATGTTGTTTCTCTGGGGTTAATTGGAAGAATAAAATAATGGATGAGGAGGCTGTATTCAGAAAAGAGAAGTAGAACTTGAATAATGCACAGGAATGTCATAAAATCAAAACTGCGAGTCTGAACACTGCAGAAAATTCAAGCTAGTGAAACAAGAGAAACAATAAGGTTCAGATATATAACGTATCAGAAATAGGTTAGAGTTGCAAGAGTCATACAGATATAAAACTAGTGAGGTTACACGTTGGAAAACTTTAACTGCAACATAGAAGCAGCACTCATGCAGTGTGACAAAGGTAAATGATTGAAGCCAGGCGAGGTGGCGCACACCTTTAATCCCAGCACTCGGGAGGCTGAGGTAGGAGGAGCGTTGTGAGTTCGAGGCCAGCTTGGGCTACAAAGCGAGCACAAGGCTGGCCTGAGCTACACAGTGCGACCCTGCCTCGAAAAACTAGGGCTGGGAGTTTGGCTAAGCGGCTTATGCGCCTGTCAGGCAGGCGCGAGGTTGTGAGTTCAATCCCCGGTACTGAAAAAAAAAAAAAAAAAAAAAAAAAAGGTAAATGATTGATTATATGCACTGCAATCCGTGAAGATTACATATATATGAAGGCAAAAGTTAGAAAAGATTTTCATACAAAGGGAAAGAAATGATTAGAGATGAAAGTCAGATATTAGTTAAAGTCTGTATAGTAAAGGCTAAGTAACATATTAAGGAAGATGAATTCTTTTTTTAAGAGCAGAATATCTTTATTGAGAGAAAGGAAGTTTCTATCTGAGAGAGAGACAGAAGGGGTCCCGAGTGGGTTGCCAAAGATTGTCTTTTCTAGGGACTTTTATAGAGTAAAACCACAAAGTGAGGCAGGTCTAAGGTGGGGAAAACAAGGGAACTTGCAAGGTAGGCATGAGGTGGGACAGAATTATGGCCAACCAGTAAGATTAATTGATCAGGTAAAATTGATTAAATCAAGGACAAATGGGGAAGTAAATCACATAGCAAGTGGGCATGCTTAAAGAGCAGTGACTTTTCCCGTAGCACGTGGGGGTGGCGACTCATGGCTTCCTCAGGGTGATAGAGACCTGTTTAGAATATCAGTCCTTAGGATATGGGTGAATTTGTTTGATCCTTTGTCTTGAGGTCTGGCCCAAAGTGGGAGGAGTCTGTCTCCCCCACAGTTATAAGGTATCTGGCCTTCTTCACTGGCTCCTTCCAGGGCCTAACCCTGTGGACTGCCTATAATACTTCCATTTAAGTCAGCTGCCTGTAACAATCACCCCCTGAAGAAGTAACCTGAACTGTTGTTAGGGAGTAATGGGTGGGAAGATGAATTTTTATGTGACTCAGTGAGGAGCTATTAGAAATTTCCAGAGATAAAGGAGTTGGGAGGTAACACTACCCATCATGTGGAAGGTCAAACTGTTGTCAAACTGTGTTGAATTCCTGTTTCATTATCTATTTGTTAGTTATGAGAGCTTCTGCATGATGAATAACTTCTCTACGCCCCAGGTTTCTCTTCCTTAAACTGGGGATAATAATTGCACTTACCCTATACTGTTATGAGAATTAGATGAACTACTAAATATTAGTATTTGTAAAGCTTTTAAAGCAGAGCACACGATATATTAAGTGTTCATTTTGTTTCATAAATAAAACTTAAAAATTAATAAAACAAACAAAGAAAACTGAAGTCTCTTGGAGGACAGTGAATAGTTACTGATGAGGATATGCACACTGATATGTCATCCCAGAGAAACAGAATTGGAGTGCAATTAACTCTCCTGGGACTTCTCTAGTTATGCTCCAGCCAAATGTTTTTTTTTTTTTTTCAGGAAAAGTTTCTACTGTCCAAATTTATTTAAAACAAAAAAGAATATCGCTGATACCCAATTTTGAGTTTGGTCCATTTATTCAAATATCCAATAGCTTTTAATGGCTTATGAATTTACCTAGATTTTCTGGAAAATTACCTGATACCAAGTTAATACTTCTGGACACAGGAAAGAGAGACTCAGTGATGAACCAGCTGTCCTACTTTGTGCTGACTGATGTGAGCCTACATGAAAAGGATGCCAGGTTGGACTGTGAGAGAACATGGTCAGACTTCAGTGATACGTGTGTGCGTGCCCATGCGTGCGCACCAGCACACACACACACACACACACACACACACACAGGTGCGCACGCGTGTGCATACTGTTGCTATTGTTTACTAAAATGGGAAATAAGTCACAGATAAAATTACATTTTGCACTAAATAGTTTAACATTTAAAAATATAATATCATTGTTACACCTAAGCGATTTCATGTCAATAAAGTAAGAGTAACATAGTAATATAATAATGGTAGCACTGTTTTGTTACATTTGTTTATTTTGGGGAGTGGTCCAGGATTCAGTGACTAACCAGCGGCTACATTTAGTTGCCATGTCTCTTTCATCTTTCATCACATTGAGACTGTTCAAGATTCAGAGGCTTTTTTTTTTTTTTTTTTTTTTTTTTTGCGGTACCAGGGATCGAACTCACAACCTTGCACCTGCCAGGGCAGGCGCTTAAGCCATTGAGCCAAACTCCCAGCCCTGGGTTTTTTTGAGTCAGGGTCGCACTATGTAGCTCAGGCCAGCCTTGAGCTCACATTGTAGCCCAAGCTGGCCTTAAACTCACAACGCTCCTCATACCTCAGCCTCGTGAGTGCTGGGATCAAAGGCGTGCACCACCATGCCTGGCTTCAGAGGCTATATTCTTTTTAGGATGTTACACAATTATTCTTTAAAAACCTAAATATCACTATTCTTTCTTTTTTCTTTAAAGTAAAGCTTGTTATTTTAATATCAGGAGCATCAAAACAACACTTTTTACTGACAGCTTCTTCTTAGTTGTTTCTCAGAGTGTTCTGCCATTTCGTTTATTTTATTTTACTTTATTTTATTTTATTTTATTTATTTATTTTTTATTTATTTGTTTATTTTTTTGTCTTTTTGAGACAGGGTTTCACTATGTAGTTCAGGCTGGTCTTAAACTCACTTTCTAGGCCAGATTGTCCTCAAACTCACAATAATCCTCCTGCCTCAGCCTCCTGAGTGCTGGGATTACACGTGTGCATCAACATGTCCCACTTGTTCTGCCCTTCAGATCTAAAACATTTTTAGGAGTTGCTCAAAGACACTCTTGAGATCCAAGACACAAACTAAAGAGTAACCCTAGATTTTCTTCTGTATTGTCACCACTGGTCTAGTGTACTAAGTCATCCTGTTAGTAAATTAACATAGCAATCCATGCCACATTTTAATGGTCAATTTAAGATTCATATTACAATATTTATCAATAATATTATTTTGGTAATATTATTCATGTCCATTGAAACCAATTTCAAGTACATAATAGTTGTTCAACTCATAATCGGTGATGTTACTTTTGAGCACACGGTTAAAGTAGTACCTATCTTTCAACTGAAAAATGTCACTTCTTTTTAAAAAACATTTGCTCTTCCAATACATATACATTAACATCTTCAATGACATTTGAAATTAAGACTCACTGTCTCCCTATTTTGTCTCATAAGCAGTCTTCTCTCCTGAATATAGCATATCCTGTTAGTTCAGTATTGTCTGCCACACTGTTTAGTTGTGACATGTATGGTCCAGATATGGTCACAGTATCACTCTATGAGAATAGTTCTAATTGACTCCAGGACATAAATTTCTGCTTTATTTATCAGAACAAACTTCTGCTTTATAGAGTTGTTGTACTGTCAATTTTTATAC